>JAKGGE010000463.1:0-20298 GCA_023748175.1 Hoolock leuconedys | reverse complement strand
ATTTTCTGGGTGCCAGCGGGACTCGGGAAGTGAACCATCAATATGGTCAGCCATCTGGGTGTGGTTGAGGCTGGAGAAGACGTGAGTACGGCCCACTTGCAGAGGCCGTCTTGACGTGGAATCGAAATCCAGGCTTCTGACCTCCTGAGTGTAAACACTCCTCTGTTGTCCGTGGTCGGGGCTGTTGGCCTGGCGCTCCGCTGCTTCAATCGTCCTGGGGATGTGTGGTCGGTAAACCACGTGGGTGAATCATGCGGGGTCGAGAGTCCCCGTCTTTTTTGTCCTTGAGGCGCCCATTCTTGGTGACGGGCGGGGGCGAACGTGTGCCCCGCCGGCCACCGCCCAGACCTCAGCCCACGCCGGGCGCTTTCCGTTTTCCCAGAGAGCGGGGCTGCTGTTGCTCCAGAGT
This sequence comes from Hoolock leuconedys, assembly GCA_023748175.1. Taxonomy (NCBI): domain Eukaryota; kingdom Metazoa; phylum Chordata; class Mammalia; order Primates; family Hylobatidae; genus Hoolock; species Hoolock leuconedys. Next base: position 19,889 of record JAKGGE010000463.1, on the reverse strand, counting down.
CCGGAGACCGCATTTTCTCCCTGCCTTCCTCCCTCAGTCCCTTGCTCCCTCCCGCCCACCCTCTGTCCCTGTTGCTCTGTCTTTCCCTCTGTTCCTCACTGCCTCCCTCTCTCTGCTCAGTTGAGACCTCCCTCCTCCCTCCATCCCTCCCTCCCTGCCTTCCAAAGTCTCTCCGGGCATCCTTCCTTCCCTCTAGGTCTTCCGTTCCTCTCTCCCGCTGTGCCTGCCTTCCCTCCCGCCTGGAATTGTAAGCATCCCAGGGGTGCCCGGAGTCTGGGGTCTGTGTCCACGGCTGCCAGGCTCCGGTGGCAGCTCACAGGAGGCCTGAGGCACGGGTTGTCGAGCGATGGTGGAGTGGAGGCACAGAGGGGGTGAGCCCCGGGAGGGAGAGAAGGCCTGGACGCTGCCCGGGCTTGGAGTTTCACGAGACGTGTGTCTCCACCCAGCACGGGGAATTACACATACCACCGGGGCGGGGGTGGCAACCCGATTGGTCGAGGCCGGTGGTGGGAAGGGCAATAGAACTCTGCCGGGGCTTCTCCCACAGGAAGCCAGGTGGCTGCCCGCAAACCCGTGCGTGCATGGTAGACGGCCCGCCTTCTGGTACCTGGGCCATCTCCGGGATCCCCGGGACGCCCAGGAAGGAATGGCGGTTCTCCTTTGTGAGGATTCTCCCACTGGGCCCAGGCCTAGGAGGCAGGGAATATCAGGCGAGGTCAGCCAGGGTGGGGTACCCCCTCCATGCCCAGGAGGGTACCCCACGTCGAATGAGCCCGCGGCCCTGCTGCGATCCGTCCTGTGCGTGTCTTAAAACTAATCCAGCAGAGCCAGTATTCTTCCTCACTGAGGGTGGTTCCAGCTCAGCAGGCTCTTCCGTTCTGCAGCTCCCAGGTCCCCTTGTTTTTCTAGGAATGGGTCGCCTGCTGCAGAAACTCTGGGCCGCGCCAGGAGCTCATCCAGCAGAAGGCCGGAGGGTGTGGCGGGGCCTGGGCTCCTGGTCTTGACAGGAGGGGCGCCAGGCCCTTGGCTGGCATCTGCTCTCTGGCTGAGCCTTCCGGCGGCGTGGGCTGGGGAGGTGGAGCTGCCCCGGCTTGGGGTTCCCACGCTGCCCCGGCGACCTGGGGCCCCTGGCCCCAGCCCCACCACGGACTGCCCTGGGATGTGGGTGGCACAAGCACACCTTAGCACTGTGGCCCAGCTTGAGTGGGCCCTGGCTGTCCCACTGCGCAGGGGCCCAGCAGCCCATCGCGCTGCGGGTCCCGTTCCCCCAGGCAATTGCTCGGGGTGTGCGGAGGCCACCGAGGCATCTGAGGGTGGGAGAGGGCCCCTTCGGGAGGAGCCAGGTCGGCGTAGTCAAAATCACCACCTGCCGGGGCCACCGACCAGGGAGCTGGGTGACACCCCCTGGGGGGCCCATTGCAGGGGCCGCCTGCATGCGCTGGCGCCCTGCCACCCAGTCCCGGGTGCCTGGCCCTTCGAATTTGAAACCAGACGTGAATCCTGGACTCCGGGAGGCCCTTCTCTCTGTAGTCCTTCCTGTTGGCGTGCCGCAGGCGATCCTTCTCAAGGCTTCCGGGCAACAGTGCTGTCTGGGATACGGTAATGGATATGCGGCTTCGCATACTTATGCTGGCGGGCAGCGTCTCTCCCTGGTAAGGGAAGGAGATTCCCACCGGTGCTGCCTCAGCTGGCGTGACCTCTGGATTCTGAAACCGAATCTGGACCTACCAGGCTCCGGAACGCCCGATGGCCTGGGCCAGCCATTCTCTGGTGGCGATGCCCGGGTACGGGTTCCGCTCAAAGCAGGCTCGCAGGGCCTCGCTTTGCCTCGGGGTCAGAAAGAGTCTCCTCCATGCATCCCTCGTCCTCTACGTTAGAGAGTGTGCCATTAGAACGTGTCAGGAGAGCCATCATGGGGAGCACCGCACGGTGTTCCGGTCCAGCCAGGAGGCCGGCACAGACAGCCAGAAGCTGTTTCTAAGGCCCACAGGCAGGGAGGCTCCACCCATTCTTGCCTGCCGCCTGAGCCCTGGGACAGCCAGCCCTGCAAGCCCTCTGGCTGCAGGGGCACTGATTACCCCATGGCATGGTGGTGCTATTGTGTGTGAGGGCATTGGGTGAGGTGGGGTTGGGGTGTGTGGGAGGCGTGTGGCCGGTAGCCAGAGAGATGAAGTGGAAGGGGGAGAGGGGGAAGGGGTGAATGGGGTGGGTTTCGGGTGGCGGCTGGCTCTCCAGGCGTCTCCAGGGATCCCACGGGAACTGGAAGCCTCTCCCTTTGTTCCCACGCCTCTTCAGCAGGGAGAAACCAGTCTGGAAGGGTGGAGTGGAGTGTGAACTGAACCTACGTGTGGCTCTTGAGTTTTAAAGTCCCCCTCCCTGCGCAGACACCCGATGCCTGTGGGTGTAAGCCGTTGCAATGACAATTCCACCCACGAGTGTGTGGCCCCGTCGAAGACAGGCAAGAAACCCCAGAGGCAAGATACATCCCGGCGTGATGATGGCTTGGCTTGATGGATTCCCATATTCCGCAGCATGGGGTCTGCTGATGTGGCGGTTTGGAGGGGAGGCGAAGAGGGGATGCTGCTCTTCCCTCCCTTCCCTGGATGTTTTGTTGGTGCCGGAGGGGCTCGAGGCTCAAACGTCAACATGGTCAGCCTCTCGGTGTGGGGGTGGGGCCGGAGAGACGTGAGCTACAGAACCCCTTGCAGAGGGCCAAGCGACGTGGAATCCGAAATCAGGCTTCAGTCCTCTTGAGTGTGGCTCCTCTGTGGAAATTACGGTGGCAGTGGAGACTCCATGCGACGGCTCCCTCTTGAGGGCTGGGCCTGTGGATGTGGTCCTGTAAACCACGTGGGTGAATCCCACGGCAACCCAATTCCCCGTCTGCTGCCTTTGGTGAAATCGCCCATTCGCTTGAACCTTGCAATGGAACGGCCGAGCAATTGCTTGCCGACCGTGCTTAACCCTCAGCCCGTGCGATTAAACACGTTTTTTAGCGCAGTAGCATTGGCTGCTCTTGCTCCGAGGTCAGGGAGACCGATTATTCTCCATGCCTTCCTCCCTCAGATCCCTTCCTTCATGCCTCCCCTCTGTCCCTGTGTCCTCTGTCTTTCCCTCTGTTCCTCCTGCCTCCCTCTCTCTTTGGTCTGTCCTCCACCCTCCCTCCCTCATCCACTCCCACCGCGACCTTCCAAATTATATCCATCCTTCCATGCCTCTAGGTCTCCCGTTCCTCTCTCGACCTGTGGATGCCCTCCCTTCCGCCTGGAAGGGTCAGCATCCCGGGTGTGCCCTGGGTCTGGGATCTGCATACAGCCGCCAGGCACTCCATGGCGGCAGCTCCTGGGAAGCCGCAGAGGCACGGGTTGGCGAGCGACGGTGGAGCCCAGGGGGCGAGCCCCTGGAGGGAGAGAAGGCCTGGACACTTGCATGCGCCACCCACGTCCCAGAGCAGTCCATGGTGGGGCTGTGGCCAGGAGCTAAGAATGCGTCGAGGTGGCGTGGGAACTCCCCTGGCCGGGGCAGCTCCCACATCCCATCCCAGCGGCCCCGGAGGAGACTCCGCCACAGGAAACTGATGCAAACCTTCTGGGCGCCTAACCACCTTGGGATCCCGGGCATGTCTCCCACTCCCCTCCCGGCCTGCTGTGGATGAGCTCCTGTCATTGCCCAAGTTTCTGCAGCAGGTGCATCCCTTCCTAGAGAGGCGAGGCCCCAAGGGTATGCGGAGACTGCAGAAGAGCCCGCGGGCTGGAACCTCCCTCATGAGGGAAAGAATGCGGGCTCTGCTGGAGGAGGTTTATTATGCGGGCTGGGGACGGGGTGGCGGCAGGGCGGTGGGCTCTCTTTCGCGGGGAAATCCTGGCTAGGCATGGAGGGACATGTCTTCCCTCCGGGCTGACTCACCTGTCATTCCTGCCTCCTAAGTTGGGCCCCAGTGAGAGAGACTCCGCTGGAGAACTGCCATTCTTTCCTGGGCTCCCGGGGATCCCGAACTTGACCCAGGCTATAACGAGCAGGCAGGTATGCCAGCGCCCGTGTGGCTTTGCGGGCAGCTACCTGGCCTCCAGTGGGAGCAGCCCCGGTAGAGCTCTCTTGCCTTTCTGCCACCTCACCCCCGCCTGACCACCGGCTACCCCCCGCCCCGGGAGTTTAAGTCCTTCCCTTGGCTGGGTGGGGCAGATCCCATGTGAACACCGGGCCCGGGGCAGCATCCAGCCTTCTGTGCCACTCCCGGGCTCGCCCCTCTTAGCCCTCTGCTCCACCGTGTTCGCCAACCCGTTGCCTCCTTGGCCTCCCAGGAGCTGCTGCAGGTGGGTGCCTGGCCATTCAAACATGCATACCAAGAACCCGGTCACACACAGTTGCTGACCTTCAAGGCGGGGAGGGAAGGCAGGCACAGGTGGAGAGAGGAAATGGAACCCTGGGGGGCCGGAAGGATGGTAGGAGAGGATTTTGGAAGAGCAGGGAGGAGGATGGAGGAGGAGGGAGAGAGCAGCAAACAGAGAAGGAAACAGTGAGAAGGAGAATGACAGAGGATCCCACAGGGACAAGAGGGAGGGCAGGAGAAGTGAGAGGATCGAGGGAGAGCCCAGGAGAGGGGATTAGGGACCGAGGGAGGAAGGCAGGGAGAAAAAGCGGTCTCTGGACTCCTGAAGCAATTGCAGCCCTGCACTGCGGGAAAATGTTAAGCGCCCGGCGCGGGCTGAGGGCTGGGCGGTGGGCGGCCGGACACTCGTTCCCCCTCGTTCCGTTGCCCAAGGAATGGGCAGTTTCCTCAAAGACAAAATACACGGACTCGGGTTGTTGTGGGGCATTCACCCACATGGTTTACCGACCACACATACCCAGGCCGAGCCCCGCAGCGGAGCGCCAGTCCGACAGCCCTGACCACCGACCACAGAGGAGCCACACTCAGGAGGACTGAATCCTGATTTCGGATTCCACGTCGCTCGGCCCGCTTCAAGGGGGCTGGTATCTCACGTATCTCCATTTGACCCACGCTGATCGCCATTGACGGTTTGCTTCGGAGCCCTGCAGTCTCAAACATCAGGGAAGGAGGAAGAGCAGCATCCGCTTCTTTGCCCTCCCCTCCAAACCCAATTTTCACAGACTCACCAAGTTCGCGGTGCGAGGGCCTGGTCCAAGCCATCCGCGGGGATTCTCTCTGGGATTTCGCTCTGGTCTTCGGCGGGGCCACACACTACGTGGGGTGACTGTCCGCGACAGCGACACCCACAGGCATCCCGGGTGCCTTGGCGGAGGGGGCATGTAAAACTCAAGACACACGAAGGTTTGGTTTCCGCTCCGCTACCCTTCAGGCTGGATTGCCCTGCCGAGGGGCGTGGGAACCCAGAGGCGGCTTCCAGTTCCCACAGGATCCCTGGAGACCCGGCCGTAACCAACCCCTCGCGCCCCCTCTCCACCCCTTCGCTCGTCTCTCTGGCCTCAGTCTCCACTCCTACCACACCCCCAAACCCACCTCACCCAATGCCCCCACCCCCACAAGCACCACCGCCCGGGGGTGGAGTCCGGTGTACAAGGGCCCTCCGGGGAGAGGCGGCGGGGCTGTCCCAGGGAGCTCAGCGGCAGGCAAGAAGGGGTTGGGCCTCTCCCTACTTGCTGGGCCCGGTAGAGCCGATGCCTGTCTGCGCCGGCCTCCTGGCTGGACCGTAACACCGTGCGGTGCTCCCCGCAATGGCTCTCCCGACACCTCCCCGCGAAGCCCGGGGACGAGGACGGCAGGGAGACTCGTCTGGACCCGGGGTGGCCGAGGCCCTCTTGAGCCTGCTTTGGCGTAAACCCTACCCGGGCATCGCCACCAGAGTAGGGCTGGCCCAAGCCATCAGCGTTCCGGAGCTCAGGATCCAGATCTGGTTTTGGGAAAGAGGTCGCAAGCTGTGCGGCCTTGGTGAGGAATCTCCACCCTGGCCAGGGAGACCTGCGACCCTTGAAGGCAGGCGAAAGCGGACCTCCGTCACCAATTCCCAGGCGGCCATGCTGCTTCTTGAGCCTTTGAGAAGATGGCTTTCCAGGCCGCCATACCAGGAAGGACTAGCCAGAGAGACAGGCATCAGGTCCAGGATTTAAGTGGATTCGGTTAGAAGGCCAGGCACCGGAACCCGAGGTGGCAGGAGAAGGCAGCGCCGCCAAGCGGCCCCTGGGCAGGTAGCGGCAGGTGTGACCCTGCTCCCTGGTGGGGTGGCCACAGCAGAGGCGGGGATTTTGCCTGCCGCCCTGGCTCACTCCCGAAGGGGCCTCTCCCAAACTCAAGCCTCACAGCTGGCCCTGCACACCCGACAAATGCCTGGGGAGCGGGGACACATGCAGCGCTGACGGTCTGCCGGGCCCCTGCGGTGGGACAGCCATGTCCCGCTCAAGCTGGGACACAGGGCCAAGGCGTGCTTGTGCCACCCACGTCACAGGGCAGTCCGTGGTGGGGCTGTTGCCAGGGGCCCCAGGTCGCCGGGGTGGCGTTGGAACCCCAAGCCGGGGAAGCTCCACCTCCCAGGACGCGCCCCCTGAGGGCTCCGTGCCCTCCCAGATGATGCAAGCCCGTCCGAGCGTAACCCCACCCGCCCGAGGATCCCGGCTGTCCTCAACTCCCCCTCCGGCCTGCTGCTGGATGAGCTCCTAGGCGTGCCGAGTGTTTCTACGCTGCAGGCGCACCATTTCCTAGAAACCGAGGCCCTGGGGGAGCTGCAGGAATCAGAAGAGCCCGCCGGGCTGGAGCCACCCTTCAGCGAGTAAGAATACCGGGCTCTGCTGGAAGAGCTTTAGGATGCGGGCTGGGGATGGGGTCGCAGCAGGGCGGTGGCCTCTCTTTCACGGGGAACAACTGGCTGGGCATGGAGGGGCGTGTCTTGCTTCCCTCCTAGCTGACCCGGCTGGCATTTCGCCCCTAGGACTGGTCCCGGTGAGAGACTCCACACAAAGGAGAACTGCCATCCTTTCCTGGGCATCCCGGAGATCCCGGAGCCAGCCAAGGCACCAGCAGGCGGGCCTCTACCGCGCAAGCGCGGTTTTTCGGGCACCCACCTGGCCTCCTGTGGGAGTAGCTGCTTGAAACTAAGCACGCGCCCTGGCACCCACCACCGACGACCCCGGCTACCCCCGCCCTGGCAGTATGCGTCCTTCCACGGGGTGGGGTGGAGACCCACATCACGTAACACTGGGCCGGAGCAGCGTCAGGCCGCTCTCCCACCTCGGGGCTCACCCCCTCGCCTCCGCTCACCCATTCATTTCACCAACCCGTGCCTCTGCCGTCTCCCAGGAGCTGCCACCGAGGAGTGCCTGGCGGCTGTACGCAGACCCCAGACCGCGGGCACACCCGGGATGCTGACCATTCCAGGCGGGAGGGAAGGCAGTCACAGGTGGTGAGGAGGAACGGGAGACATAGAGGGAAGGAAGGATGGGCGGAGAGACTTTGGAAAGCAGGGAGATAGGGCTGGAGGGAGGGAGGGACTGAGGGCAGACTGATAGACAGAGGGAGGCAGTGAGGAACGGAGGGAAAGACAGAGGGACACAGGGACACAGAAATTGAGCGGGAGGAGCAAGAACCCGAAGGGAAGGCAGGGAGAAAAAGCGGTATCCGGACTCCTGTAGCAACACCAGCCTTGGCGCTCCAGGGGAAAAGGTAAGCGCCAGTGTGAGGGGCTGGGTGGCGGCCAGCACTCAGCCTACGTTCTGGCTTAAGGAATGGGGGTTTCCTCAAAGACAAAAGACGGGGACTCGGGTTGCGTGGGGTATTCACCCACGTGGTTTAGCGACCACACATCCCCATGCCGAGCCCTGCAGTGGAGCGCCTCGCCGACAGACACGACCAACGAACACAGAGGAGCCACACTCAGGAAGACTGAAGCCTGATTTCGGATTCCATGTGGCTCGGCCCTCTACAAGTGGGCGGTGGCGCTCCGCATCTCTCATTACCCCCACCCCGAGAAGCTGACCATGTTGACGGTTTGCTTCTAGAGCCCTGTGGGCACCCAGAAACATCCAGGGAAGGGAGGAAGAGCAGCATCCTCTCTTCGCCCTCCCTCCAAACCGGCCACACCCGCAGGAATCCCCGCAGTCACCCGGAACCAGAATCATCGTCAAGCCATCACGCCGGGGATGTATCTTGTCTCTGGGGTTTCGCTCTGGTCTTTGACGGGAGCCACACTCCTCCGTGGGTGAGTCTGTCACGGCAACGGCGACACCCACAGGCATCGGGTGTCTTCACGGGTAGGGGGCCTGTAAAACTCAAGACCCACACGGAGGTACAGCTCCACACTCCACTGCACACTTCCAGGCTGGTTTCTCCGTGCTGAAGACGCGTGGGAACCCAGGGAGCGGCTTCCAGTTCCCGCGGGATGCCTGGAGAGGCCCGGAGAGGGAGCAGCCGCCCGAAACCCACCATCTCACCCCTTCCCCCTCTCCCCATTCTGCTGCATCTGTCTGGTCTCCAGCCCCACCTCTCCCACCCCCGCAACCCCACCTCACCCAATGCCACCACCCGCACCGGTACCACCGCCCCAGGGGCGCTAAGTGCACTGGGGCCCCTAGGAGAAGCGGTGGGCTGGCCACCAGGGCTCGAGGCGAGGCAGAAGGGGGTGGAGCCTCCCCTGCCTGTGGGCCTTAGGTAGAGATGCCCTGGCTGTGCCCGGCCCTCCTGGCTGGCGGACCCGGAGCGCCGGTGCGGTGCTCCCGCGATGGCTCTCCCGACACCGAGCGGCACCCTCCCGGCGGAAGCGAAGGCGGGCGGTAGGAGACTCCCTCTGGACCCCGAGGCAAGCCGAGGCCCCTATGAGCCTGCCTTGGCGGAACCCGTGCCGGGCATGGCACCAAGCAGCTGGCCCAGGCCATCGGCTTTCGAAGTCCAGGGTCCAGATCTGGTTTCAGAGCGAGGTCACAACAGCTGAAGGCGCTTCACCCGGTGAGAATCTCCGCCCTTGCAGAACCGCAGTTGCGAAGACGGGGAAGCGGATCTCCGTACGCCATCCCAGAGGCGGCCCCTGCTGCTCCGAGGCTGAGGAAGGGATACGCTTTCGAGCGCCATACCCGGGTAAAGTACTGCCCAGAAGAACTCCTGGAGTCAGGATTCACGTCTGGTTTCAAGAACCGATGGGCCAGGCACCGGGTCCGGGTTTCAGGATGGCGCGCAGGCGGAACATGCGCCCAGCGTGGCGGGTGTCACCCTGCTCCCTGGTCGGTAGCCCCGGCAGGCGGGGATTTTGCCTAGGCGCACTGGCTCCTCGAAGGCCTCTACCCACTCAGATACCTCGGTGGACACCACGCGAGCAAATACCGGAATGCTTGGGACCCACAGCGTGACGGTCACCGAGGCCTGTGGGGTAGGACATCAGGACCAGCACAGCTGGGCCGCCAGGGCAAAGCGTGCTAGCGCCACCCACTTCCAGGGCGGTCGTGGTGGGGCTGGGGCCGGGGCCCCAGGTCACCGAGGCGGCGTGGGGACTAGCTGGGGCAGCTCCCGTCCCAGCCCACTGAGAGGCTCCGCCCGCGCCCAGGCAATGCAAGCCGTCCGGGCGCCCTCCCCACTGCACCAGGAGCAAGGGTGCTCGTCTCCACTCCCTTCCTGGCCTGCTGCTGGATGAGCTCCTGGCGTGCCCAGAGTTTCTGCAGCAGGCGCAGCTTCTAGAAACGAGGGGATGCAGGGTGGAGCTGCAGGAATCAGAAGAACCCGCCGGGCTGGAACCACCCCTCAGTGAGGAAGAATACCGGGGTGTGCTGGAGGAGATTTAGGACTCGGTCTGGGGACGGGTTCGCGGCAGGGCGGTGGCCTCTCTTTCGAGGGGAACCCCTGGCTGGGCACGGAGGGCGTGTCTTCACCTCCACTCGGGCTGACTAGCCTGGCATTCCCTGCCTCCTAGGACTGGGCCCGGTGAGAGAGTCTGCACAAAGGAGAACTGCCATTCTTTCCTTGGCGTCCCAGGGATCCCAGAGCCCGCCCAAGTACCAGCAGAAGTGCCGTCTACTGTGCACGCACGGGTTTGAGGGCAGCCACCTGGCCTCCTGTGGGAGCAGCCCCGGCAGAGCTCTCTTGCCTTTCCACCACCCCACCCCCTCCTGACCACCGGGAACCCCATTCCCCGGCAGTATGCGTCCTTCCCCGTGCTGGGTGGAGAACCCCGTCCCGCGATGTACCGGGCCCGGGCAGCGTCCAGGACTTCTCACCCTCCAGGGGCTTGCCCCCACTGCGCCTCCATTCCACCGTCACTCGCCAACACGTGCCTCTGTGGCCTCACAGGAGCTACCACCGTGGAGCGCCTGACGGCTCTACGCAGACCCCAGACCCCGGGCACAAACGGGATGCTCACCCTTCCAGGCGGGAGGGAAGGCAGGCACAGGTGGAGAGAGGAACGGGAGACCTAGAGGGACGGAAGGATGGCCAGGAGAGATTTTTGGAGAGCAGGGAGGAGGATGGAAGGAGGGGAGGAAGGAGGACTGACCGACAGAGAGGGAGGCAGTGAGGATGTGAGGAGAGATGACAGAGGGACACAGGGACAGAGGGAGGCAGGGAGGGCAGGGGCCCGGTGCGAGGGAGGCAGGGAGAAAGCAGTCTCAGGACTCCTGGAGCAACAGCAGCCCGCTATGGGAAAAGCGGTAGCGCCAGCATCTGGCTGAGGAACCTGGGCAGCTGACGTGAGGGCACTGGTTCTACCCAGTTCCATAAGCCCAAGGAATGGGCGGTTTCCTCAAGGCAAGAGGCAGGGACTCGGGTTGCCTTGGGTTAATCACCCGTGCTTTACCGGTCCACACATCCCAAGGCCAGAGCCCCGCAGCAGGCAGCCAGACAGTGGCCGACCACCAACCACAGAGGAGCCACACTAGGGGATGACTGGAAAGCTGATTTCCGGATCCCGTCGCTCGGCCCTCTGCAAGGGGGCCGGTAGCTCACGTCTCTCTGGCCCCCACCCCCACCCCGAGAGGCTGACCATGTTGACGGTTTGCTTCTGCAGCCCTGCGGGCACCCAGAAGCATCGAGGTAAAGGAGGAATAGCAGCATCCTCTCTTCGCCCTCCCCTCCCAAGTGACCACACTTGATCTCCCCCGCGTTGTGGAACCGCGGGGAGTCCATCGTCAACCACATCCGCCCGGGGATGTATATTGTCTCTGGGGTTTTGCTCCGGTCTTCGACGGGAGCCACACACCGGCGTGGGTGAGACTGTCACAGCAACGGGGACACACACAGGCATCGGGTGTCTTCGCGGAGAGGGGGCCTGTAAAACTCAAGACCCCACCGCAGGAGGTTCAGTTCCTCACTCCATACTTTGAGCTGGTTTTCTCCCTACTGGGATGGTAGAGACACAGGGGAGGTCTTCCAGTTCCCACGGGATGTCTGGAGAGGCCCGGAGAGCCAGCCACCGCCCGAAACCCACCTCCCTCACCCCTGCCCCCGCTCCCCCTTCCGCTGCGTCTCTCTGGCTCTGCCCCACCCCTCTCAGCACCCCCAACCCCACCTCACTTGTGGCAGCACCACCCCACCAGCACCACCCACGCCCCAGGGGTATCGGTCTTCTAGGGGCCCCTCAGAGACGGCGGGCTGTCCCAGGGCTCAGTGGCAGGCAAGAAGGGGGTGGAGCCTCCCCACCCCTGCATGTGGGCCTTCGTAAGAGCTGCCGGCTGTCTGCGCCAGCCTCCAGGCTAGACCAGGGGCTGGGCTCGCGGTGCTCCCACTGTCAGCTCTCCTGACACCTTGGGCGGCACCCTCCCGGAGCCTGAGGCAGGCCGGACTCATCTGGACCTGGAGGCAAAGCGAGACACTGTGAGCCTGCTTTGAGTGGAACCCATACCTGGGCTTCGCCACCAGAGAAATGCTGGCCCAGGCTATCGCATTCCGGAGCCCAGGGTCCCAGATCTGGTTTCAGAGCAGAGGTCACGCCAGCTGTGAGTCAGCACTGGCGGGAAGGTCCCGCCCTGGCGGGGAGGCAGCTGACCTGAAAGAGAAAGAGCAGGTGAGAAAACCGACCTCCGTCCACCCCGGCCCAGATGGCCCTGCTGCTCCAAGCCTTTGAGAAGGATCGCTTTCAGGCATGCGCCACCAAGGAAGGACCAGCCAGAGAGACAGACCTCCCGAGGTCCAGGATTCCGTCTGGTTTCCAGAACCCGAGGGCCAGGCGCGGGACTGGGTGGCAGGGTGGCGGCAGGCTCTGGCCCGGAACCTGCTTGGCCTGACGGGTGTCACCTGCTCCCTCGTGGTTGGCCCGACTCAGATGAGGTTTTGCCCTGCAGCCACCCTGGCTCCTCCCGAGAACCCCTCTCCACACTCAGGCCTGGGGTGTGCCCATAAAACCGAGCATATGCCAGGGGGGGGCCGGGACCACCTTGGTAGCGACAACCTGCCCGGACCCACATGTGCAGTGGGACAGCCAGGGCCTGCTCAAGCTGGAGCCACAGGGCAAAGGCCTGCTTGCGCCACCCACGTCCCAGGACCCTGATCCGTTGGTGGGGAGACTGGGGCCAGGGGCCCAAGGTCGCTGGTGTGGCGTGGGAACCCCAAGCCGGGCCAGCTCCACCTCCCCAGCCCGCGCCCCCGGAGGGCTCCACGCCATAGGAGCAGATGCAAGCCATCCGGGCGCCCTTCCCACCGCCCCAGGAGCCGCAGGCGGCTGAGTCTCCCTCCCCCCCCCTCCGACCTGCTGCTGGATGAAGCCTGGGCGTGCCCATTGTTTCTGTAGCAGTGTACCCTTTCCCTAGAGCCGGGGCCCTGGAGACTGCAGAGGAGGCTCGGGAAGGAGCCAGCGGGGCCTGGAACAAATCCACAGCGAGGGGAGAGAATACCAGGCTCTGCTGGAGGAGCTTAGGGGCGGGCTGGGGGACGGGGAGGTGCAGCGACGGGCCGATGGCCACCTCTCTTTGTGAGGTCGCCCTGGCTGGACATGGAGGGCTGTCTTCCCTCGTTCAGCCTGACCTGCCACCAGCATTCCTACCCCATCGGGACCCTAGGGCCCGGTCGAGGAGACTCTGCACAAGGAGAACCCATTCTTCCTGGGCTTCCCAGGGATCCCGAACTTGACCCAGGTGCCAGCAGACGGGCAGATCCCCAGTGCAGTCGCGGGTTTGAGGGCAGCCACCTGGCCTCCTGTGGGAGCAGCCACGGCAGAGCTCTCTTGCCTTTCCACCACCACACCCCCGCCTGACCACCGGCTACCCCAGTGCTGGTGTCGTCCTTACCCTGGGCAGACAGATCCCTTGAGAACCCAGACCCGGGCAGGCGTCAGGCCTTCTGTCCCTCCGAGGGTTCAGCCTCTCGCTCATCACCATGCAGCTCACCAGCCAGTGCCTCTCACGGCCTCCCAGGGTTACCTTGGGCCTGGCGGCTGTGCACCAGCACCCCAGCCCCAGGCACACCCGGGATGCTGACACTCCAGTGGGGAGGGGTGTGGCAGACAGAGGAACGGGAGACCCCAGAGTTGGCTTAGAAGGATGGGCAGAGAGACTCTAAGGCAGAGAGGGAGGGATGGGTGGGAGGGTGGGAGGGAGAAACCGAATGACAGAGGGAGGGAGGCACCGAGGAACGGAGTGGGAAAGACAGAGGGACACAAGGACAGAGGGAGGAGCAAGGGACTGAGGGAGAAAGGAGGGGAGAAAAGCGGCCTCTGACTCCTGAGCAAGAGCAACCTGGCGCCCGCAGGGGAACGGTAAGGGACCACCGGGCGCTGGTTGCCGAGGGAGTCATGCGGTCAAGGGACACTCGCTCACTCAAGTAGGTCACGCCTCTCCAAGGAATGGGCTAAGTCAAAGCACAAAAGACGGAATCGGGTTGCTGTGGGTATTCACCCACGTGGTCAACACACTTGTGGCAGAACTCACAAGCGGAGCGCCAGGCCGCCAGCCCCGCCCACACCCACCAGAGAGGAGCTACACTCAGGGAGGACTGAAGCCTTATTTCAGTTCCACATGGCTCGGCCTCTTCAAGGTGCCCGGTGGCCGATCTCTCTGGCTAGCAGAGCTCGAGGGAGGCTGACCTTGTTGTGGTTTAGCTGGGTGCCCTGCAGTCTGCCAAAACATACAGGGGAAGGGAGGAAGAGCAGCATCCCTCTCTCGCCCCTCCTCAAACTGACACCATGAACTCACGCGTTGCGGAAACGGAATCCATCTATCAATCCATCATGCCGGGGATGTATCTTGTCTCTGGGGTTTTAGCTCTGTTCTTCGATGGGAGCCACACACCTGCGTGGGTGAGACTGTCACGCGACATCGGCGACACACACAGGCATCGGGTGTCTTCGCCGAGCTGGGGCCTGTAAAACTCAAGACCCACACGGAGGTTCATTTCCACACCCCACTCCACACTTCCAGGCTGGTTTCTCCCTGCTGAAGACGTGTGGGGACCCAGGGAGCGGCTTCCAGTTCCCGCGGTATCCCTGGAGAGGCCCGGAGAGCCAGCCCCGGTCCGAAACCCACCACCCTCACCCCTTCCCTCTCTCCCCCTTCTGCTGCATCTCTCTGGCTTCCGGCCCCAACCCTCCCACCCCACCCAACACCACCTCACCCAATGCCCCCACCCCCACCAGCACCACCACGTCCCTGGAGCATCAGTGCGCTGGGGCCCCACGGAGGTCGAGGGCGGACTGTCCCAGGGCTCAGCGGCAGGCAAGAAGGGGTGGAGCCGGGTCAGGTGTAGCCGGTGGTCAGGTGGGGTAAGTGGCAGAAGTCGCAGAGCTCTGTCGGGCTACCCCACAGGAGGCCAGGTGGCTGCCCGCAAACAAGCGCGTGCGCGGTAGACGGCCCGCCTGCTTGTACCTTGGCCGGATCCGGGATCCCCGGGACACCCAGGAAAGAATGGCAATTCTCCTTTCTGCGGAGTCTCTCACTGGGCCCAGTCCTAGGAGGCAGGAATGCCAGGCGGGTCAGCCCGCGGGAAGAAACGCCTTCGCCATGCCCAGCCAGGTGTTCCCCGCGAAAGAGAGGCCACCGCCTGCTGTGACCCCGTCCCCAGCCCGCGTCCTAAATCTCCTCCAGCATAGTCCGGTATTCTTCCTCGCTGAGGGGTTTTTACAACCCGGCGGGATCTTCTGATTCCTGCAGTTTCCCCAGGGCCTCGGGTTCTATGAAAGGGTGCGCCAGGTGCAGAAACTCTTGGCACGCCAGGAGCTCATCCAACAGCAGGCCGGAGGGGAGAGGTGACGAAGCCCCCGGGCCTGGGAGGTGGTAGGGCGCCTGACGGGCGTGCAGATTCGTTCAAGGGCGCAGGGAGCTCTCCGGGGGTGAGGGCTGTGGATGTGGAGCTGCCCTGGCTTGGGGTTCCCACGCTGCGCCGGCTAACAGCGGCCCCTGCCCCCAGCCCCACCACGGAGTGCCCTGGGATGTGGGTGGCGCAAGCACGCCTTGGCCCTGTGTCCCAGCTTGAGCAGGCCCTGGCTGTACTTCACCGCGCAGGGGCCAAGCAGGCTGAAGCGCTAAGTGGGTCCCGTCCCCCAGGCATTTCTCAAGCCGCGGAGTCCACCAGGCGCCTGAGTGTGAGAGGCTCCTTCGGGCAGAGCCACTGTGGCATAGGGAAAATCCCCGCCTGCCGGGGCCACCGACCAGGAGGCAGGGTGACACCCGCTGGGGTCCACGTTGCAGGGGCCGCCGCGCGCCGGCACTGCAACCCGTCCTGGTGTCTGGCCTTCGGTTCTGAAACCAGATGTGAATCCTGGACCTCGAGACCAGTCTCTCTTGCGCCCTTCCTGGTGGTAGCGCCTGGAAAGCGACAAGCTTCAAAGACTCGAGCAGCAGAGCCGTCTGGGATGGGGTAACGGAGGTCCGCTTTTGCCTGCCTTCTTGAGGGCTGCGTCTACCAGGCCAGGGCGGAGATTCCCGCCGGTGCTGCATCAGCTGGCCTGACCTCTCGTTCTGAAACCAGATCGGGACCCTGGGCTCTGGAATGCCGATGGCCTGCCTAGCTGTTTCTGCGGCGCCATGCCTGTAGGTTCCGGCCAAAGCACGCCAAGAGGGCCTCAATTTGCCTCGGGGAACAGACGAGTCTCCTCCGCCGTCCTCGTCCTCGGGCTTCCACAGGGAGGGTGCCGTTCGAAACTGTCGGGAGAGCCATCGCTGGGAACACCGCACGGCGTTCCGTTCCAGCCAGGAGGACGGCGCAGACAGCCAGCGGCTCTTAAGGGGGCCCAAAGACAGGGAGGCTCCACCCCTTCTTGCCTGCCGCTGAGCCCTGGGACAGCCCCTACCACCGAGGCCCTTTGAAGGCACATGCCTCTGGGGCGACGTGACAGTGGGGGTGGGGGCATTGGGTGAAGTGGGGATGGGGGGGTGGGAGAGGTGGGGTCGGACGCCAGAGAGACGCAGCAGAATGGGGAGAGGGGGAAGGGGTGAGGGGGATGGGTTTCGGGCGGGGGCTGGCTCTCCGGGCCTCTCCAGGGATTCCGCAGGAACTGGAAGCCGCTCCCTGGGACCCCACGTGTCTTCAGCATTGAGAAACCAGCCTGCAAGGGTGGAGTGCGGTGTGGAACTGAACCTCCGTGTGGGTCTTGAGTTTTACAGGCCCCTCTCCTAAGACACCCGGATGCTGTGGGTGTCAGCCACACGTGGACAATCTCACCCACGCAGGTATGTGGCTCCCGTCGAAGACCAGAGCGAAACCCCAGAGACAACATACATCCCCGGCGTGATGGCTTGACGATGGATTCCCATGTCCTGCAACGTGGGGGTCTGCGGTGTGGCCAGTTTGGAGGGAGGGCGAAGAGAGGATGCTGCTCTTCCTCCCTTCCCTGGATGTTTCTGGGTGCCCACGGGGCTCCGGAAGCAAACCGTCAACATGGTCAGCCTCTCGGGGTTGGGGTGGGGCCGGAGAGACATGAGCCACCGGACCTCTTGCAGAGGGCCGAGCGACGTGGAATCCAAAATCAGGCTTCAGTCCTCCTGAGTTTGGCTCTTCTGTGGTCATTGGTCGTGGCTGTCGGCCTGGAGCTCCGCTTGCGGGGCTTGTCCTGTGGATGTGTGGTCGGTAAACCACGTGGGTGAATACCCCACGGCAACCCTCGCAGTCCTCGCTTGTCTTTGGAGGAAACCATTCCTTGGGCTTACGGAATAAGGACCGAGTGCTCCTTCGTTGCCGCCTCAGCTCCTCAGGCTCCATGCTGGTGTTTATCATGCTTTTCCCAGAGCTGTGGTTGCTGTTGCCCAGGGAGTCCGAGAGTCCGCTTTCTCCCTGCCTCCTCCCCTCGTCCCTTTGCTCCTTCCTACTCTCCCTCTGTCCCTGTGTCCCTCTGTCATTCCTCCTTTCCCACTGCTCTCCTTCTCTGTCACAGTCCCCTCCCTCCCTCCATCCCACCCTCCCTGCTTTCCAAAGTCTCTCCACCCATTCTTCCGTCCCTCTATGTCTCCTGTTCCTCTCTCCACCTGTGCCTGCCTTCCCTCCTGCCTGGATGGGTCAGCATCCCGACTCAGTTCTTGTCTAGTTCTTTCCATAGTCAGCCATAGGCTCCACAGTGGCAGCTCCCTGAGGCCGTGAGGAGGCAACGTGGGTTGGTGAGCGATGGTGGTGCGGAGGCACAGATGGGGCGAGCCCCGGGAGGGAGAGAAGGTCTGGAAGCTGCCTGGGCCCGGTGTTTCGGGGGACAGGGGTCTCCACACAGTCCGGGAAAGGACGCATACTGCCGGGGCAGGGGGGTAGCCGGTGGTCAGTTGGGAGGGGTGGCAGAAAGGCAACGGAGCTCTGCCGGGGCTGCTCCCACAGGAGGCCGGGTGGCTGCCTGAAACCCGCGCGTGCGCGGTAGACGGCCTGCCTGCTGGTACCTGGGCCTGCTTCGGGATCCCCGGGACGCCCAGGAAAGAATGGCAGTTCTCCCCAGCGGAGTCTCCCGCCCAGTCCTGTGGAGGCAGGAATGCCAGGCGGGTCAGCCCAAGGGATGACACGACCCTCCATGCCCAGCCAGGGAAGTTCCCAGCGAAGAGAGACCACCGCCTGCCAAGCGACCTGGTCTCCAGGCCCGCGGGCCCCACCCTCCAGCAGAGCCCGTATTCTTCCTCGCAGAGGGTTCCAGCCCAAGCGGGTTTCTTCCCGAGCCCTGCAGCTCCAACGGGCCTTCGGTTTCTAGGAAGGGTGTGCCTGCTGCAGAAACTCTGGGCACGCCTGGAGCTCAACCAGCAGCAGGCTGGAGGGGAGTGGAGATGAGCGCCTGGGCTCCTGGGATGGTGCGGTGGGTGCGCGGACGGCTTGCATCTGCTCCTGCGACGCGGAGCCCTCCGGGGGCACGAGCTGGGGAGGTGGAGCTGCCCCTGCTTGGGGTTTCCATGCCACCCTCAGTGACTCCAGCCCGTCCTGCCCAACCCCACCTGCCCACAGCCCGTCCCGTGACCAACCTGAGGCCCCTGGCCAACCTCTGTGCAGGGGCCCCGGGGTCAAGCCAAGGCTGGCGGGTCCGGCCGGACATTTGCTCGGGCTGGCGGAGGCCACCGAGGCACCATGGTGGGAGAGGGCTTACCCGGGAGAAGCTGTGGGCGGCGAGGCAGGGCCTCCGCCGCCGGGCCACCGACCAGGAGCAGGGTGACAACCGCTCCGTCGCTGCTGTAGGCCGCCTGCCTGCGCCGGGCGCCCCGCCACCCTGTCCCGGTTGCCTGGCCCTGATTCTGGAAACCAGATGAATCCTGACCTCGAGGACCGCCTTTGGCGGCTGTGTCCTTCCCTGGTGGCTGCATGCCTGGAAAGCCGATCCTTCTCAAAGTCTTGAGCAGCAGGGTCGTTTCTGATGGGTGATTTGAGGTCCGCCTGTCTTCTTGGCGGGCCACGTTCCCCTGGCTGTGGCGGCGCCCTCACTGTTGCCTCAGCTGGCGGACCTCTCATTCTGAAACCAGATCTGACCCTGGGTCTGAATGCCAATGGCTTGGGCTGCCTTTCTCTGAGGCTTATGCCCAGGTATGGATTGCACTCCAAAGCAGGCTCAAGGGCCCCCGCTTTGCCTCTCGGGTCCAGATCAGTCTCCTCCTCAGCCATCCCTCGCCCCTCGGGCTTCCTCGGGTGGGTGCCGTCGAAGTGGGGTGTCGGGAGAGCCATGGCAGGGAGCACCGCGACGGGTATTCGTCCAGCCAGGAGGCCGGGCGCAGACATCCAGTGGCTCTTGCGAAAGCCCATGTGCAGGGAGGCTCCAACTTCTTGACTGTCTCTAAGCCATGGACAGCCTGCCCCCCGCCCGAGGGCCCCAGCGTGACCACGCCCCCAGGCTGCAGGGCGGGAGGTGGGGCTGCTGGGTGGGGTTGGGGTGGGTGGGAGAGGTGCAGGAGGCCAGAGAGAAGAAGAAGTGGGTAGGGGAAGGGGTGACGGGGTGGGTTTTGGGCGGACTGGCTCTGCATTTCCAGGTATCCCACGGAACCTGGAAGCCCCTTGGTTAACACGCTCTCAGCAGGGAGAAACCAGCCTGGAAGGGTGGGAGTGGAGGGAACTGAACCTCTGTGTGGGTCTTTAGCTTCTACAGGCACCCTCTCCGCCAAGGCACCCGGCGACTGTGGGTGTGGCCGCTGTTGTGACAGTCTCACCACGCAGGTGAGGCCTGCTGGTGGTGACCAGAGGAAACTCCCAGACAAGATATCCCCATGCGGATGGCTTGACGATGGATTCGCGGTCCCCAAGAACGTAGGGAGTCTAAGCGGTGTGGCCGGTTTAGGAGGGCGAAGAGAGGATGCTGCTCACCTCCCTTCCCTGATGTTTAAAGTTCGCAGCCCTCGAAGTAAACCGCCAACAAAGGTCAGCCTCTCGGGGTGGGGGTGGGCCCGAGGATACGGAGTTGGTCAGCCCCTTACAGAGGCTTCAGGGACGTGGAATCTGAAATCAGGCTTCAGTCCTCCTGAGTGTGGCTCCTCTGTGGTCGGTGGTCGGGGCTGTCGGCCTGTCGCTCCGCTGCGGGGCTCAGCCTGGGGATGTGAGGTCGCAGAACCACGCAGGATCATCCCAC
>JAKGGE010001245.1:0-12130 GCA_023748175.1 Hoolock leuconedys | reverse complement strand
GGTGCTCCTCACCTCCCAGACGATGGGTGGTCGGGCAGAGGCGCCCTCACCTCCCAGAAGATGGGTGGTCGGGCAGAGGCGCCTCACTTCCCAGACGGGTGGCCGGGCAGAGGCGCCTCACCTCCCAGAAGATGGGTGGTCGGGCAGAGGCTCTCCTCACTTCCCAGACGATTGGTGGCCGGGCAGAGGCTCTCCTCACTTCCCAGACAGTGGGTGGTCGGGCAGAGGTGCTCCTCACCTCCCAGATGATGGGTGGCCGGGCAGAGGTGCTCCTCACCTCCCAGAC
The DNA here is from genome assembly GCA_023748175.1 of Hoolock leuconedys. NCBI lineage: Eukaryota > Metazoa > Chordata > Mammalia > Primates > Hylobatidae > Hoolock > Hoolock leuconedys. The sequence continues at coordinate 11,844 of JAKGGE010001245.1, read as the reverse complement.
GATGGGTGGCGGGGCAGAGGTGCTCCTCACCTCCCCGACGATGTGTGGCTGGGCAGAGGCGCCCCTCACCTCCCAGAAGATGGGTGGTCGGGCAGAGGCGCCTCACTTCCCAGACGGGTGGCTGGGCAGAGGCGCCCCTCACATCCCAGAGGGTGTGTTGCCGGGCAGAGGCGCCTCACTTCCCAGACGGGTGGCCGGGCAGAGGCGCCTCCTCACTTCCCAGACGGGTGGCCGGCAGAGGTGCTCCTCACCTCCCAGATGATGGTGGCCGGGCAGAGGTGCTCCTCACCTCCCAGACGGTGGGTGGTCGGGCAGAGGCTCTCCTCACTTCCCAGACGGGTGGCCGGGCAGAGGCGCCTCACTTCCCAGACGGGTGGCCGGGCAGAGGCGCCCTCATTTCCCAGAAGATGGGTGGCCGTGCAGAGGCGCTCCTCACATCCCAGAAGATGGATGGCTGGGCAGAGGCGCTCCTCACCTCCCAGAAGATGGGTGGCCGGGCAGAGGCTCTCCTCACTTCCCAGACGATGGGCGGCCGGGCAGAGGCGCCTCACCTCCCAGACGATGGGTGGCCGGGCAGAGGCGCTCCTCATCCCAGAAGATGGGTGGCCAGGTAGAGGCGCTCCTCACTTCCCAGACGGGCGGCCGGGCAGAGGTGCACCTCACCTCCCCGAGGCTGGGTGGCCGGGCAGAGGCGCTCCTCACCTCCCAGACGATGGGTGGCTGGGCTGAGGTGCTCCTCACCTCCCAGACGATGGGTGGCAGGGCCAGGCGCTTCCTCACCTCCCAGACAGTGGGTGGCCGGGCAGAGGCGCCTCACTTCCCAGATGGGTGGCCGGGCAGAGGCACTCCTCATTTCCCAGACGATGGGTGGCAGGGCAGAGGCCCCTATAACTTCCAAAACGGGGCGGCCGGGCAGAGGCTCTCCTCACTTCCCAGACAGTGGGTGAACGGGCAGGGGCGCTCCTCACTTTCCAGACGGGGCGGCCGGGCAGAGGCCCTCCTCACCTCCCAGAAGATGGGTGGCCGGGCAGAGGCGCTCCTCACCTCCCAGACGATGGGTGGCCGGGCAGAGGCGTCCTCACCTCCCAGACGATGGGTGGCCGGGCAGAGGCGCCTCCCTCACCTCCCAGACGGGGTGGCCGGGCAGAGGCGCCCTCACCTCCCAGACGATGGGTGGCCGGGCAGAGGCGCCTCCTCACCTCCCAGAAGATGGGTGGCCGGGCAGAGGCGCCCTCACTTCCTCCGGAAGGGAGTCCCCTGCAGAGGCGCCTCCTCACCTCCCAGACTGGGCTGCCGGGCAGAGGTGCTCCTCACCTCCCAGACTGGGTGGCCGGGCAGAGGTGCTCCTCACCTCCCAGATGATGGGTGGTCGGGCAGAGGCGCCTCACTTCCTCCCAAAAGGATGGCCGGGCAGAGGCGCCTCCTCACCTCCCAGATGATGGGTGGCCGGGCAGAGGCGCCTCACCTCCCAGACGCATGGGTGGCCGGGCAGAGGCGCCTCACTTCCCAGACCCAGGCTGCCTTACGTGGCGCCTCCCCACTTCCCAGACAGTGGGTGGCCGGGCAGAGGTGCTCCTCACCTCCCAGACGATGGGTGGTCGGGCAGAGGCGCTCCTCACTTCCCAGATGATGGGTGGCCGGGCAGAGGCGCTCCTCACTTCCCAAACGGGGCGGCTGGGCTGAGGCGCTCCTCACTTCCCAGATGATTGGTGGTCGGGCAGAGCATCTCCTCACCTCCCAGACGATGGGTGGTCGGGCAGAGGCGCCTCACATCCCAGACGGTGGGCGGTCGGGCAGAGGCGCCTCCTCATTTCCCAGATGATGGGTGGCCGGGCTGAGGCTCTCCTCACTTCCCAGATGATGGGTGGCTGGGCAGAGGCGCTCCTCACCTCCCAGACTGGGTGGCCGGGCAGAGGCGCCTCCTCACTTCCCAGATGATGGGTGGCCGGGCAGAGGCGCTTCCTCACTTCCCAGATGATGGGTGGCCGGGCAGAGGCGCTCCTCATTTCCCAGACGATGGGTGGTCGGGCAGAGGCGCTCCCCACCTCCCAGATGATGGGTGGCCGGGCAGAGGTGCTCCTCACCTCCCAGATGATGGGTGGCCGGGAGAGGCGCTCCTCACTTCCCAGATGATGTGTGGCCGGGCAGAGGTGCTCCTCACCTCCCAGACGATGGGTGGCCGGACAGAGGCTCTCCTCACTTCCTCCCTGACGGGGCCGGGCAGAGGCGCTCCTCACCTCCCAGATGATGGATGGCCGGGCAGAGGTGCTCCTCACCTCCCAGACGCATGGGTGGCCGGGCAGCGGTGCTCCTCACCTCCCAGATGATGGGTGGACGGGCAGAGGCGCCTCACTTCCCTGGTGAAGATGGTGGTCGGGCAGAGGCGCCTCCTCACTTCCCAGACGGGTGGTCCTGCAGAGGCACTCCTCACTTCCCAGATGATGGGTGGTCGGGCAGAGGCGCTCCTCACTTCCTCCCGAAAGGGATGGCCGGGCAGAGGCCCTCCACACTTCCTCCCTGACGGGGCGGCCGGGCAGAGTCGCTCCTCACTTCCCAGACGAGGCGGCTGGGCAGAGGCTCTCCTCACCTCCCAGACCATGGGTGGCCGGCAGAGGCGCCCTCACTCCCAGACGATGGGTGGCCGGGCAGAGGCGCTCCTCACTTCCCAGACGATGGGTGGCCGGGCAGAGGTGCTCCTCACTTCCCAGACGGTCAGGATCTGGAAGAAACGCCTCACTTTCCAGACGGGCGGCCGGGCAGAGGCCCCCTCACTTTCCAGACGGGCGGCTGACAGACCCTCCCAACCCCAGACGATGGGTGGTCGGGCAGAGGCGCTCCTCACGTCCCAGACGATGGGTGGCTGGGCAGAGGCGCTCCTCACCTCCCAGATGTTGGGTGGCCGGGCAGAGGCGATCCTCTCCTCCCACACGAAGGGTGTTTGGGCGGAGGCGCCTCACCTCCCAGAAAATGGGTGGCCGGGCAGAGGCGCTCCTCACTTCCCAGAAGATGGGTGGTCGGGCAGAGGCACCCCTCACCTCCCAGGTGATGGGTGATCAAGTAGATAAGGCTCCTCATTTCCCCAGATGATGGGTGGCTGGGCAGAGGTGTTCCTCACCTCCCAGACGTGGGTGGCCGGGCCGAGGCGCTCCTCACTTCCCAGACGGGGCGGCCAGGCAGAGGCGCTCCTCACTTTCCAGACAGGATAGCCGGGCAGACGCGCTCCTCACACACTCCCAGAGGGGGCGGCCGGGCAAATTTTCTGACAAATTTTCAGATTGTTATATCATTCACTATATTGATGAGATTTTATGTGCTGCAGAAACAAGAGACAAGTTAATTGACTGTTACACATTTCTACAAGCAGAGGTTGCCAACGCAGGACTAACAATAGCATCTGATAAGATCCAAACCTCTGATCCTTTCTACTATTTGGGGATGCAAATAGAAAATAGAAAAATTAAGCCACAAAAAAATAGAAATAAGAAAAGACACGTTAAAACACTAAAATGATTTTCAAAAAATTGTTAGGTGATATTAATTGATTCGGCCAACTCTAGGCATTCCTACCTATGCTATGTCAAATTTGTTCTCTATCCCAAGAGGAGATCCAGACTTAAATAGTAAAAAGAATATTAACCCCAGAAGCAACAAAAGAAATTAAATTAGTGGAAGAAAAATCACAAGAAATAAATAGAATAGATTCTTTAGCTCCACCCAACTTTAGACTTTTTGCTACTGCACATTCTCCCACAGGCATCATTGTTCAAAAATACTGATCTCAGGAGTGGTCTGGTCTTCCTCACAGTACAACTAAGACTTTACATTGTACTTGGACCAAATAGCTACACACTGGTCAGGACAAGATTACTTAATAATAAAATTGTGTGGTAATCCAATTCACAGACAGGCCAGTTGTTCCTTTAACCAAGGAACAAGTTAAACAAGCCTTTATCAATTCTGGTGCATGGCAAATTGGCTCCTGTTGATTTTGTAGGAATTATTGATAATCATTACCGAAAATCAAAATCTTCCAGTTTTTAAAATTGACTACTTGATCTTAACACCTGTACTACTGCATGAACCTTTAGAAAAATGCCCTGACAGTATTTACTGATGGTTCCAGCAATGGAAAAGCCGCCTACATTACAGGGCCAAAGTGAGTTGAGAATCAAAACCTCAATATCAATCAGCTCAGAGGGCAGAGTTGATTGCAGTCATTACAGTGTTAGAAGATTTTAATCAACCCGTTAATATTGAGTGTCGATTCTGTATATAGTAATAGGCTACAAGGACGTTGAGACAGCTCTTAATTAAATATAGCATGGATGATCAGCTAACCAGCTGTCTAATTTGTTACAACAAACTGTAAGAAAAAGGAATTTGCATTTTATAATAATACTCCATATTCGAGCACATACCAATGTACCAGGACCCTTTAACTGAAGCAAATAAAAAAGCTGACTTACTGGTATCCTCTGCATTCATAAAGCACAAGAACTTCATGCTTTGACCCATGTAAATGCAGCAGGGTTAAAAAACAAATTTGATGTCACTTATGAAAACAGGCAAAAATATTGTACAACATTGAAATTCCAGTGTCAGTACTACAATCTGCCCAACCTGCTAAGAGGCAGGAAAGTTAATCCTAGTGTCTGTGTCCCAACGCATTATGGCAAAATGGATGTTACCCATGTACCTTCATTTGAAAATTATCATATGTTCATGTAACAGTTGATACCATTCACATTTCATATGGGCAACATGCCAGACAGGAGAAAAAAGTATCTCCCATGTTAAAAACATTTATTATCTTGTTTTGCTGCAGATGGAGTTCCAGAAAAATTAAAACTGGACAATGGACCAGGTTGGTAGTAAAGCTTTCCAAAAATTCTTAAATCAGTGGAATATTATACATACAACAGGAATTCCCCATAATTCCCAAGGACAGGCCATAGTTGAAAGAACTAATAGAACACTCAAACTCAGTTAATTAAACAAAAAAAGGGGAGACAGAAGAGTGTACCTCTCCTCAGATGCAGCTTAATCTAGCACTCTATACTTTAAATTTTTTAAACATTTATAGAGATCAGACTACTACTTCTGCAGAACAACATTCCACGGGTAAAAAGAAATCAGTCCACATGAAGGAAAACTGATTTGGTGGAAAGACAACAAAAATAGGACATGGAGATAGGGAAGGAGATAACCTGGGAAGAGGCTTGCTTGGTGTTTCACCAGGAGAAATCAGCTTCCTGTTTGGATACCCACTCAGACATTTGGCAGAAGTTCTACAATGAACCCATCGGAGATGCAGCAGCGCCTCCACGGAGACAGAAACACAGAATCGGGCAACCATCGACTCACAGGATGAATCAAATGGTGATATTAGAAAACAGATGAAGTCACCACGCACCAAGAAGGCGGAGCTGCCAACCCAAGAAGTTAAAGAAGTTTTTCGATTAATCGTTAGTTAGAAAAGTTTGAAGCTAGTACAAAGGTGACACAAACTCAGAAAAATGCTGTTTGCAGCTTTAATGGTTGTATCAAGGTGGTAAGTCTCCCCATGCCAGTAAGTGAGCAGCTGCAGCTAATTATACCTACTGCCTATGTGCCTTCCCGCCCTTAATTCGGGCAGTCACTTGATGGATAACCTACTGAAGTATATATTAATAATATTAGTGTGTGGGTAGCTGGTCCCACAGATGAGATCGTAAGGTTCCGCAAAACCGGGAAGAAGAAGGAATGATGATAAATATTTCCATTGGGTATCATATCCCTCCTATATGTCTCGGAGAGCACTAGGATGTTTAATGCCTGCTATCCAAAATTGGTTGGTAGAAGTACCTACTCTCAATCCCACCAGTAGATTTATTCTATCATGGTAAGCGGGTATGTCACCCAAACCACAGGTAAACTATTTACAAGACCCTCTCATCAAAGATCATTAAAATTTAGGCCAAAAGGAAGACCTTGCCCCAAGGAGATTTCCATAGAAACAAAAGATTTAGTTTGGGAAGAATGTGTGTGGCCGAGTAGTGCCGTGATTTTACAAAAACAACACATTTGAACTGTTATAGATTGGGCACCCTCGAGGTCAATTCTACCTACCATTGCACAGGAATAAATTCAATCCTGTCCCAATGCACTAGTGAGTCCAACTGTTGATAGTGACTTAACAAAAAAATTTACAAACAGGTGGCCAAAAATTTCAGTCTTTCTACCCCTTGGAAATGGGGGACAGGGTGAACCTTCCTACCATCTCAAAATAATAAGTCCGGTTTAACCTGAACATCCAGAATATGTGGAGGCTTACTGTGGCTTCATACCACCTAGAATTTGGTCTAAACTAAACTATAGAAACAAGAGATTATAAAATACTTACCTATCAACCCAAATTCCAGCCTAACAGTTCCTTTTACTAGTTGTGTAAAAACCCCTTTATATGTTAGCTAGTCATAGGAAATGTAGTTACTAAACTGTGACTCCAACTATAAATAACATGTGAAACTGTAGATTGTTTACTTGCATTGATTCGACTTTGATTGGCAGCACCGTGATTCCCGTTTTGTGAGCAAGAGAAGGCTATGTGGATCCCTGTGTCCATGGATCTACCCATGGGAGGCCTTCTGCCATCCATTCATATTTTGGACTGAAGTATTAAAAGGCATTTTAAATAGATCCGTACCATTTTACTCTTTAATTGCAGTGATTATGGGATTGATTGCAGTCACAGCTACAGCCGCTGTGGTAGGAGTCACATTGCACTCTTCTGTTCAGTATTGCAAGCTTTGTTGACATTAGTAAAAAGAATTCCACAAGGTTGTGGAATCTACAATCTGGTATCGATCAAAAATTACACCAAATTAATGACCTTAGACAAACTGTCATTTGATGGGAGATAGGTTCATGAGTTTGGAACATCGTTTCCAGTTACAGCGTGACTGAATACGCCAGATTTTGTATTACACCCCAAGTTTATAATGAGTCTAGACATCACTGGGACATGGAAGATCGCCACTACAGGGAAGAGAAGATAATCTCACTTTTTAGACATCTCAAAAATAAAAGAACAAATTTTGAAGCCTCTCAGAGTCACTTCCTTAAATGTTGTGCCTGGAGCTGAGGCGTTAGATCAAGTGGCAAAAAAATCTTATGGATTAACCCCACGACTTGGATTAAGTCTATTGGAAACTCTACTGCAGTAAATTTTGGAATTATGTGTTCTGTTTAATTCGGTTTGTTTTAGTGTGCTTGGACCAGTCGAAGAATCCTGCACCAAAATCGAGAGAACGAACAAGCCTTCATCGTCATGGCACATTTATATGAGGGAAAAGGGAGGGAGAATGTTAAGTGGGAAGTCAGGGACCTTTGAACTGAGGGGTTGGTTGAAGTTGTTGAAAGCAGAAAAAGCATAAAATATGAAGATTTAATGGACATTTTATTAGTTCTCCAAAATTTATACTTTTGTAATTTCTTATGTCTTTACTTTATCTCAATCCCATCATCTTCTTTGTAAGCCGAGGAGGATATATACACCAGACCCCAGATGATTGCCTTTTCAACCACACAAATTGTTTGTAGAGGACGTGTTTGAACAATAATGAAACTGCATCTTGAAAAAAGAACTAGATAACAGCGGTGTTCAGGAAACAAGGAGGTAACTTGAACTGCCACGTAGCCGGACGGAATAGAGCCATGGTCTTTTCTCCTTTTGCATCATCAATAGAGAGATATCGCTGAATTTTTCAAGGTAAGTGAATATCCCCAGAAAGAGAATGTGCTCTGAGGGAGTAGGCCTATAAACGACCCCTTGGAGGGGCGCGTCAGCCTTTATGGTTGAAGGTCAGGATGAAATAAGCCCCGCCTCCTGTGTGCTCCCAGGCTTATTAGGATGAGGAAATTCTCAATCTAATAAATTTTACAGTCGGGTTGTCTGCTCTCAAACCCTATTTCTGATAAAATGTTATCAATGACTATACAAAAGTTCAAAATTGCTTGGCAATTTTAATTTCAATTTTAAACCGACCTGTGAACTCATCCTGTCTCCACTTGTTTTGTGATATCTTGGTCACCTTGCTAAGCATGAATTCTGTATCGCGATGACAATGGTAGTTTTGTTGAAAAGAAAAGGGGGAAAATGTGGGGAAAAGAAAGAGGAGATCAGCCTGTTACTGTGTCTATATAGAAGGAAGTAGACATAAGAGACTCACTTCTAGTCTCTGTATTTGGAGATGCTGTTAATCTAGAGTTACCCTACCCCCAACCCTGTCCCTTGCAAGAGACATGCTGCGGTGACTTAAGGTTAAAAGGATTTTATGTGTAGAATGCTGAAAGCAAACAAGTGCCTAAAGGATGCCATGGTTAAAGGTCATCAACATTCTTAAATCTAGAGAAAAAGAAAACATTTGTCTCTGCCTGTCCCCAAGTGATGGAACATCTCCAGGTAAAACCCTTTGTGTGTTTGTTCAATCCTGAGATAAGGGAGAAAAACCGCCTTAGAATAAGGTGGGTTTGCTGGAAGCAATAATAAGCAAAGGTCATGGAGATGTTCCCATATACATCTCAAAGCACAGCCGGGGATGGTAAAGATAATTATGACAAATACTCAGTGGAACTCAGAGGTCGATGCCGGTGTGTGTGTCCTCTGTAGCACAGCACCGGGTCCCCTGGCCCCGCTTTCCTTCTCTACACTTTGTCTCCCCTGTGTCTTATTCCTTTCTCAAGCCTGTCCCACCTAACGAGAAGCACTCCACAGCTGTGGAGGGGCAGGCCACCCCTTCACTCCTCACCTCCCAGATGGGGCGGCGGTGCAGAGGCGCTCCTCAATTCCGAGATTTTGGGTGGCTGGGCAGAGGCCCTCCTCACTTCCTAGATGATGGGTGGCAGGGCCGAGGCGCTCCTCACTTCCCAGACGGGGCGGCCAGGCAATGGCGCTCCTGACTTCCAAGATGGGGCTGCCGGGCAGGGGTGCTCCTCACCTCCCAGACGGGACGGCCGGATAGAGGCCCTCCTCACTTCTTCCCAGACGGGGTGGCCGGGCAGAGGTGCTCCTCACTTCCGAGACGAGGCGGCTGGGCTGAGGCGCTCCTCACTTCCTAGATGATGGGTGGCCGGGTAGAGGCGCTCCTCATTTCCCAGAAAATGGGTGGTCGGGCAGAGGCAGTCCCCACCTCCCAGAAGACGGGCGGCCGGGCAGAGGCTGCCTCACCCCAGGTGGTGGGTGTCCGGCAGATGCCTCACTCAAGACGGGCAGCTGGGCAGAGGCGCCCTCACTTCTTCTTCTTGGACGGGCGTTTTACAGAGGCTCCCTCCTCACATCTTCCAGGACTGGGTGGTCGGGTATGTAGTGTTCCTTCACATTTACACGGACGGGGCGTGTCAGTAGAGATGCGCCTCCTCACATCCCAGATGACGGGTGGCTGGGCAGGAGGCTCTCCTCACTACCCAGACGGTGGGCGGTCGGCAGAGGCTTCCCCACTTCCCCGACATTGGGTGGCCAGCAAAGGTGCTCTCACTTCCCAGACGCTCGCTGGGCAGAGGCGCCTCACTTATTCCCAGACGGGTGGCCGGGCAGCAGGCGCCTCATTTCCCTCCCAGAAGGGGTGGCCGACAGAGGCTCTCCTCACTTCGACGGGCCGCTGGCAGAAGCGCCCCCAATTCCCAGACGATGGTGGTCAAGAGGCACTCATCACTTCCCAGACAGGATGGCCGGGCAGAGTGCGTTCCTCACTTCCCAGACGTTGGGTGGCCGGGTAGAGGCGCTTCCCATATTTCCCAGACGTATGGCCGGGCAGAGTGCACCTCACCTCCCAGACCATGGGTGGGCGGGTGAGGCGCCCTCACCTCCAGACGCATGAGTGGCTGGGCAGGAAGCCCTCACTCTTCTTGCGCATGGGGTGGCCGGGCAGCAGGCCTCATCCCACAAGGTGGCTGCCGAGGTGCTCTCACCCTCATGCATCGGGAGGGATGGCAGAGGCGCCTCACCTCTGTAGCGATGGGTGTCCATGCAGAGGCCTCACCTCCCAGACGATGGTGGCCGGGCAGGCGCCTCACCTCCCAGATGATGGGTGGGTGGCCGGGCAGAGTCTCTCCTCACTTCCCAGACCGTGGGTGGCTGGGTAGAGGTGCCCTCGCCTCCCAGATGGGGCCGGCAGAGGCGCCTCACTCTTTTCCCACAGGGTGGCCGCCTCAGGCACTCTCACTTCCCTCGCCAGATGGGGAGGCCGGCAGAGGCAATCCACCTCCCAGGCAATGGGAGGCCGGGTGAGGTGCTCTCACTTCCAAGATGGGGCTGCCGGGCAGGGGCGCCTCACTCTCTTCCCAGACGGTGTGGAAAGCCGGAGCAGGCGCCCGCACGCCTTCCCCAGATGGGCAGTGGGTCGGCAGAGGCGCCAATCACTTCCCTCCAAGAGGGGGCGGCCGGAAGAGGCGCCTCACCTTCAGAGACCTATGGGTGGAGGGCAGGCGTGCTCCTACTTCCCATAGGGCGCCGGGAGAGGCGCTCACCTCCCAGATGAGGCGTCGCAAGCAGAAGCCCTCACTCTTCAGAAGATGGGTTCCCGGCAGAGGCACTCTCTACTTCCTTGTGATGATGGGTGACCGGGCAGAGGCTCTCCCTCATTTCCCAGACGATGGGCGGCCGAGCAGAGGTGCCTCACTTCCAAGACGGGCGCAAGGGCAGAGTACGCCTCTGCCTTTTCTCACAGACGTGTGACCAGGCAGAGGCGCCCAAGACGCCTTCCCAGATGGGTGGCCGGGCAGAGTAGCCCTCACTTCTCCCAGAGGGGGGCAGCCGGGCAGAGGCCTCCTCACTTCCCCGTGAGGGGCGTCGGGCAGGGCCCCCACCTCCTCCCAGACGATGGTTGGCCAGGCAGAAGGCCTCACCCCAGACGCATGGGTGGTCAAGCAGAGGCGCCCTCACCTCCCAGACGATGGGTGGCCGGCAGAGGCGATCCTCACTTCCCAGTCAGGGCGGCAAGGCAGAGGCGCCCCAGCCTCTTCCCACACAAGGTGGTCGTGGGCCGAGGCCTCACACCTCTTCACAGACGGGGAGGCCGGGCAGAAGCGCCTCCTCATATCCCCCAGGCGCATGGGTGTCCATGCAGAGGCCTCACCCTCCCCAGACGATGCGGGCCGGCAGAGGCGCCCTCACCCCAGATGATGGGTGGCCGGGCAGAGGCTCTCCTCACCTCCCAGACCGTGGGTGGTTGGTAGAGGTGTTCCTGACTTCTGGTAGATGGGCGGCCGGGCAGGCGCCTTACTTCCCAGACCAGGTGGTCGTGGGCAGAAAAGTTCCTAACTTCTCAGACGGGGTACAGGAACAGGCGCTTCCTCACTTTTCCTCACAGGGTGGACGGGTTTCAGGCGCTTCCTCACTTTCACAGACGGGAGGCTGGCAGAGTAAGCCTCACCCTCCCCAGGCGATGGGTGGCCAGGCAGAGGCACTCCTCACTTCCAAGATCATGGCCGGACAGAGGCACCTCAGTTCTTCCCAGACGGGTGGTCGGGCCGAGGCGCTTCCTCACACGCCCCCAGACGGGGTGGTTGCAGAGTGCCTCAGTTCCTCCCAGAGGCTGCCTGGCAGAGCAGCTCACCTCTAGACGAGGCCGGCAGAGGCACTCTCACCTCCCAGATGGGCGTGTCGGCAGATGCGCCCTCACCTAGACTATTGGTGCCCGGCTGAGGTGCTCTCCCTCCCAGACGATGCGTGGCTGGCGGATGCGCCCTCACCTCCCAGACGATGGGTGGTGGCAGGGCAGAGGCCCTCCTCACCCCAGATCTACGTGTGTGTGGCCGGGCCGTAGACGCTCCTCAACACCCTCCCAGACAATGGTGGCCGGCAGA
>JAKGGE010001695.1:0-19988 GCA_023748175.1 Hoolock leuconedys | reverse complement strand
CCAGATCTACGTGTGTGTGGCCGGGCCGTAGACGCTCCTCAACACCCTCCCAGACAATGGTGGCCGGCAGAGGCAAGCTCCCAGGAACTGAAAATATTATGGACCTATCTCAATCATGTGGAAGCGTCCTCAGATAGATTGATTTAAAAGTAGCTTAAGAGTTGTGGTCAAACCTCCTTCTTCTTCATGACCGAAGGATGAGAAAGACTGGTTAAGAAAACTGTTAGGATTATTTAACTTCAATTTGGAACATAATTTTTTTGTTTTTGAGATGGAGTCTCATTTGTTGCCCAGGCTGGAGTGCAGTGTATGCCATCTCGCTCACTGCAAGCTCCTCCCAGGTTCATGCCATTCTCCTGCCTCAGCCTCCCGAGTAGCGCTGGGACCACAGGCTCACCACCACGCCCAGCTAATTTTTGTATTTTTAGTAAGAGACGGGTTTCACCGTGGTCTCATCTCCTGACTCCAGGATCCACTTCCACCCTCGGCCTCCCCAAAGTGCTGGACATACAAGCCGCGACAACGCCTCGCCCATAACAATGATTTTTAATATAATGAATAACCGACATGAAAAATAACATTTCTGGTAATTTCCAGATGCTCAGCTTCTGAAAGGATGCTCTTAAAGAGATAATAAAGTCAGTTTTTATTTGTGAGTTCAATGAGTAAATAGACTCCAAGAGGAATTCTGTTGTCTCTTTGTTGTTGTAAGACTTTTTAAACTCTCACCCGTTGTGAAAAGGACCGTCATGTGCAGTATGTGTAATTCAGCCCTTGGATTCCCTTTGTGAGAAGCTTCCAATCTAGCAGAGGAGTAGTACTTGAGAATGAATACTTTTCTTTTTGCTTTAGAAGGTCTAATATTGTTTTCCCCAGTTTTCTGTCATTTGACCTAGAACAAATATTTGATTTAGAAGCTATTATAATGGAAGTGGTTTTGGGTAACATATGAGCTTTTATGTCTGGTAATATAATCTATTTTTGAGTTGGTGGTTAAAATTCAGATTGTACCATCCTCTGAAATTTGACCAGTAGATCAGGGATGAAGTCTGAAATTCAGGGGTTTTTTGTGTGTTTGTTTTTACATGCACCCCATTTGAAAAATCAGCCAACCCACTTTGAAGTGTTATTAAAACTCCGTGGGTTTCGTGGAAGTGAAACTTAGCTTTCTTACCATAATACCTGAATTTGAGGAAATGAATGAGAGAATGATGTAAGAAGATGATAGACCCACGCTGTTTTTGTTTTTCTAATAAAGAGAGCAGGGTCATGCTTGCTGTGTTTCCCAGGCTGGTCTCAAGTTCGTAGTTCCCTAAGCGCATCCTCTGTCTTCAGCTTATCATCAGTTTTATCAACATCGTGGTGCTTATTTTGGCTCCTGTTCGTTCTTCGTGGAAAAATTAATTGGCTTGTATTTATGAAAATTTTCCACTTAAAACCAATAGTCATAATATCTGCAGAGAGGAAAGCCACAAAGTGTCTGTCATCCCTGAAAAAAATGAAAACCAACCAATTAAAATGGAACGCGACACAGACAGTACCCCAATCTTGACTGATATTGATAGCCTTATGTCTATTAATAAGTTATGACATTTGAAATTTAACATGAGAAATTAATATAATTATCCTTCCGCAAAGTGAGAAAAGCCTGGCCGAAACCCTGACTCATAGATCCAAAGACAGCATGTAGACTTGCAGGCTGACGGTATCCTGAACTGATCCTATTTTATTGTTATTAATTGACTCTGTAGGATGCGTTTATCTCCCTATTTGAAGGTATCGCCGGACGAAACCCTAGATCGTGGTTGAAAGCCGTGTTGTGGGACCCTCTGCCATGGTTATCTCTACCTACCACTGACTATTCTAGCCTAAGATATATGTTAACTCCCCTACCAAAAGCAATTTAGTAGAAAGCAACGGTTGAAGGGAAGTCTTCCAGTGTGCCGTTAGACAATTAATTCACCCACCTAATGATCGAGGCCCGCCTAAAGTTCTCAAATACTGGTGTGAGATTTGTATGGTCAAAACTGATGAGGAGACTGCACTGATCGACTTAGGTTCAAATGCAACATGTAATTACCAAGTATATGCAAAGCAAAACAAGATTCCACAAGAGGATATGAATAGAGATCTAACCAAAGCATCATTATCTACGCCGCTTTAGGGTAATCGGGTTAATGAGAAAAGCCAAAATGATATACTTTTTAAATGACCCTGGCCATTAAGTTTCTGAGGGCCCAGGAATCCAGTGGTGGTAGCAGCTGGGTGGTCTTGGCTCAAGAAACCTCATGAGGATACAGCTGGCTTGTCAGGCGGGATACAGTCATCTGAAAGCCGGCTGGGGCTGAAGGATGGTTCTGACCATCACTTACAGCGGTTGCTGACAGAGGCTTTTAGTTCACCATGTGGCTCTTACCACGTACAGCTTGGCCTCCCCTAAAGCAAATACCCATGAGGCATAGAGAAAACGCACAGAACCATGCAGTAGATGTATAAAATTCCTATAACCTAACGTAGGGGTGGTATACCGTCACTCTCCTATATATCTGCCAGTCATCCAGACCAGCCTTGTGCCCTGTGTAGCATGTCATGCACAAAGAAAGTCTGAATACCAGGAAATGTAAACCACACGGCCACTGGAGGCCAACAACACACCAACTGTGGATTTGTTGTTGTTGCCGTTCAAGTTGACACACAAAGAATAAATATAGTGGAAAGGGTACTTTGGCAGAGAGCCTTTCCAGGTGGTCAGGAGCATGGAATGTTCTGGAAACAGTGAATGTGCCAGCTGATTGAGCAGGAAAGAGTCTGGGAACCTACATACCGGAGAGAGATGCAGCTGTTGGTAGAGACTGTATCCATGCGGATGTATCCTCAGGTCATATTAAGGATCTGCTCCTTTATAATCACGCTGTTAGAATGACATAACTGTATTCTATTTCCTTTGTTTGGTTTTTACTTTTAAAGATCTCTGCCTCTAAACAGTGTGATTATAGTAGGGTAGCCAGCTTCAAGTTTCTACTATAGAATACCCAGGGCAAAAGATCATGGTGTATTGAGAACATTGACAGGTGTTCTGTGGTGTGAATGCAATGTAGGCCATATTTAGGAGGAAAACGTCAGAATTTAAAAAGATGTTAAATGAGAGTTGTCCAGGATAAATTGTGGCTTTGGCTTTTTATAGCAGGATAATACAAAATGACATTCACTGATAATGAACTCTGAAAGCAGACCAGGCTTGAAGTGTCATTAATTACAGAACCGATCTTGAAATTAGAGACATCACGGCATGTAGAAAATGCCCCAGATGGTTCCAAAGGGACCAGAGGGAGGTGCTCGCAAAAATGTAATTCTAGTGTAAGTGACAAAAGCAGACAATTTGTGCCATAAGGACAAATTTCGATTCTTAATTTTAATTATATAAGTAGCTAATAGTCTGTGCATACTCGTAGATTTCTTTTGGTGTTGCTCTTTGATGACTTATCTTTACTTTTCAAAGTGAGAAGATGCCATCTTTTAAGTACCAGCTATGTTTTAAAGGTAAGGTCCATGGGGATGTACCTGTCTGTGGTCTCGGTTTCTCCATTCCACTACTTCCCAAACCACACTCCTACCAACCTCTCTACACAATCTCTCCTATCACAATACACAAACACACATACATTCTTATTTGTCAAAGAATCCAAGTATGACATGTCATAAAATTATAAATGATTTAGAAGTCCGTGAGAGACCAACAGCTGATCATTCTTACATTCTGAAACATGTTATGAATGCCTATTTTGCATCAGGCTCTGTATCATATGCTTGGTTTTTATTTGTTCGTTTTTGTTTGAGACAGGGTCTTATTTCACTTCCACCGAGGGCTGAGGCGGCATGAACAGCGCTCACGTAGCCTCAAACCTCTGGGCTCAAGCGAGATTCTCCCTGCCTCAGCCTCCCAAAGTGGCTTGGGACCATGCAGGCATGTACCACCATGCCTGGCAATTTTCTTTTTATTTTTTTTTTTTTTTGCAGAGACGTCTCTGCTCGTTGCTCAGCCCCATTCTGACCTTTGCCTGCTATGTTCCTCCAGCTTTGCCCTAAAATTGCTGATTACAGGCATGGTTTCACCATACCAGGTTTAAAAGCCTCATATTTTTAAATTGCACCACCTCACACCCATCAAAGATCTACTATGTTCACGCGAGTGTTCTAGGCAGTATTTGCTACATACCAGGCAATGGGACATAGAGCTCACTTCCATCCACCCCATGAGTAAAAGGTGCAGAGAACAGAGCCCCACCTGTCCCCAACGGCAGCACGACAAGAACAGGATGCATTTGACATGGCAGTAGTAATGGTGGATAAGACTTATAAAGCATGGCCCTATAGCTGTTCTGAGGCAGAAAAGGAATCCGGTGAAGACTATGCTAATCCATGATATTAGTGACTATTGTCTTGTTTTGTTCATAGTTGACCTCTGGAAGGGTCTAAGTATGGTAGCCTTTAAAATACTTTCATTGAAAAAATTGAATGAGTAAATCACCATTTCAAAACCTTCAAAAATTTAAATTTTTGAAATAATTTAGACTTAGAGAAAAGCTGCAAAATTGTACATGGAGCATTCCCATTTATTCTCCTCTCTAGCTTTCCCTAATGTTGACATCTTACATAACCATGGTGCATCATGATCAAAATAGTAAAATTAACATTGGCTATTAACTAAACCATGTACTCATTACCGATACAGTAATTATTACCAAACCAAGGACTACATTTGAGTTCACCCATTTTCCCTCCACTAATGTCCTTTTGTGTTGTGAGATCCAAATCCAGTGTCTCACATTGCATATCTTTGTCATGTTCCAATGGAGACAGTTCCTTAGTCTTGTCTTTTCTTCAATGTATGTTGACACTTTTGAAGAAATGTTCTGTTAGTTATCTCGTGAGGAATGCCCTTCAATTTAAATCAGGCCGGGTTCGACGACTGAAGGTTCTTTTGTGCTGAAAGATTTCATGAAGGGAAGTGGGACCTTGGTGGGTTTGATGTAATTATGAGACTTGGATGGACAGAAGGGTAGAAAAGAGGATTTTTCAGGCAAAATGAAACTGTCTAAAAGTATCTTATTCTGGAACACTTTGGTGTTGTGTTGCTTCTTCTTTGCACATGCTGAGTAAAACATGGTAATCTTTAGCTGACCTGCTAAGAGATGTGACTTCACCCTGTGTAGCCGCCTTGATGCTTTAAGGCCTTCTTTTCCCATCGGTAAGAAAGTAAGAAGGTCTTCTGTTTATGCTCAACCCAGCCTCCAACAGACCTCCTTTTATGTTGATTCAGCTCTTGTTTCCTGCGCGTCAAGCTGATGTGCCTCTTTTGCCGCCCTTACCAGACTTACGCCCAGATCTTCTAGCCTAGGGATACAGAATCATATATTTTATTTTGATGATTATTACTGTTATATTTGCTGAGATTTCTAGTAAGCACTGTACGACCCCTACATCGCCCAGTGTCCTAAAGTGACTCTGACCGTGCCTTCTCGTAAAGCAAGTGATGTCGCCCTAAGTGAGGTGTGAATACTGGTTCTTAGGGAGTGAAAAAACTTCTACCCTTTTATGTAGAAAGTACAGCTCTACCTATATTACCTAAAACAGATATACAGCATTCAGGAAAATACAATTTCTACCTGGAAAGCAGGGTTGATTAGGAGAAAAAAATCTTGAAAAGCTTCCATTGCTTAGAGTACACGTGCTGAAAAGGGTGAGCAACCACGTAGTCCAAAATGATTTGCCTATATTGTCTCATTTAATTTTATAACATTACCTCGAGGAAAGTATTCTGAGTTTCATTTGTATTTCTTTTGCAAGAGATAATGAGAATTAGTGAAACTGAGAATTAGCGCTATGAGTATGGATCATAAATTCCACTGTGATTGTATTGGTAATCGAGTCCAAGGTCCAAAGCATAGCCCATTGCTGCCCATTTGTAACCTTACTCACATTAAAAACAATTTTAGAAAGTCCGTGGAAAAAAAAATGCATAGCATATCCCAAAACCAGGGAAAACTTTCTGGACCCTTACTCATTCGCTTGTCTTAATATGTCCCTCACAGTTGTTATTAGGCTGGTAATTTAGTGCACCCGCTATTAATTTGCAAATATTGATGTCAGATTCTGGTCAGGCACAGGTATATCATCACCGCGGCTCGTTCTAGACATTCTCCATTGCAGCAATATATGGTGCTGCTGTAAGAAAATGTGTTGGAGTGAATAAAGGAGAAAGGATATTATATTAAAAATTGTTTTTTTCAAAGCCAAACTGAATTCATTCTGTTTTAATGTTAGGCAATACTCATTTTACCCTAAAAATAAATAAACATGACCAAAATGTAGGACAAGACTCATGTCACGCAGAATAGGTTCTTGGTGGCTAAGTGAGTTTGGTGTAGAAACTGCCTTGCAGCTACTTGGCACCTGAAAATGTATGACCTCCTATTGTTATACCATGCATGGCCATAGATTAAATCAGAGACTTAATTTTTCCATCTATCTCAGGGCTCCGCAAAAAAAAAACACCCAACAAATCTACATTGTTATTTTAAACAGAAATGGTATTAATGCAGTTGAGTGAAGTTTATACTCAAGGTATCTTTTTCTTTTTCATCTGAGCATCAGGTCATATTTATGTTTGGCGTGAGGACTAAAACATCCTTGATGTAATACCACACTGAACAGACTGCAAAACCTCAAGTTTGCAGGAGGATGTAATTCCCTCTCCTGGAGAAATTTTACGTTTTACCATCTGTGAACAGGGAGACATAAGTTAATCAGGGATATTGCTACCAAACCCGTATGAATTAATCTCATAATTAAACCATAAGGTGTAACACATGCATTCCAATGAAAAGTTCATATGTCGTCGGTGAGGCCGTGGAATGAATTGCTAGGGGATTCCTCAAAACTCTGTAGGCAGACACGTGCACTGCCTACCAGGCCCTTCCCAAAGTGCAAGTGGCCCCTACAGGACTAGGCCCCAGGAAAGCTAGATTTGCCCAAAGGAGGCCCATTTTCATCTATATGAGTGAGCAGACAAAGAATGGCACATCACTGGTCCAAGCCCCCATTTCTTCATCCCCAGTTGCATTTACCTGCAGCCCTGAGAGGCTTCTAAGAAAATTCCACGAGTAAATGAAACTAGCAAGTTGTGTAAGTCAACCAAGAGTGTTAGGAATTTTGTCATTTTGCTTCCAAAGGATAAGCCATTTTTACCCCTGTATTAAATGGCTTCTTTTGGAAATAGGTTCAAATAATCTTTTTTTCTGCAAATCACTGTTAAGTTTTAATTTCTATTTTCCCAATTCTGAAGTTTATGTAAGACTCTGTATAATTAGATGTCTGCTTTTGGGAAATTGAACAGGGACACACACACACACACACATACACACACCCCTGAGCTGAGTTCCCATTACCTGGATATTATACAAACAATCCTCCCACCAGAGGTGGGTGGGTGCTTCGGTGGACTCTAATTACAGGCTTCTGCCTCCAACACCTCGGCCTCAGAACCTCTTAGTAGGAATACCGTGTACTACAGACACCCATCTGCCACAATGAATGGTTCCATTATAATTATTTTGAAATTGAAAATCACTTTCACCTGACAGGGAATATCTCAAAGTGCCTCCCCCACCCTTGGAGTTAGCAACTTACCATTCCTTCTGCCCCCATCAGCATCAGGCTTATCTAGTCCCTCTGATGAGCCCTCAAGACGGGAAATTGTACCAGCTTTGCCTTTGGGGAACCTCCCTCATGTCAAATTACCTCCAGGTTCGTTTTAGCAGACAGGAGAAACTTCTGATAAAAGCATTCCCTCTCTTAGCTAATGATTTATGCATTTCCACACCTTGTGAAGGTGCTGTCGGTTTCAGATGCTTAGTGGATTGTATAGTCTTCTGCTCTGTAAGTCACATGGAAAATCATTCTAGTATTGGTGTGAAGTATAACAAATAACAATTGCTCTTGGCTTCTTCTTGGGTGTATAACCATTTTCACACCTATAAAACCTCCCTGAGACTGGGTATATAAAGGAAAGGTGGCTGGCATGGCTCACTGTAATCCCAGCATTCTTTAGAGGCTGAGGCGGGATGGATCACTTAGTGTCGCAGGAGATCGGCACCATCCCAAGCAACAACACAGTGAAACCCTCATTCCCTACAAAACACAAAAAATTAGCTACGCTGGTGGTGCGTGGCCTGTAATCCCAGCGCCACTTGGGAGCTGAGGCATGAGAATCACTTGAACCCGTGAGGCAGAGGCTACAGGAGCCAAGATCATGCACTGCACCCAGCCCAGACTGTGTGAGACCCTAGTCCCACAAAAAAAAGCTAAGGGTTTTAATTAATCACAAAGCCCCATGGCTGGGGAGTCCCCAGGAAATCCTAGAATCATGGCAGAAGGGGAAGCAGGCACCCTTAACAAGTCAGCAGGAAAGAGAGCCAAGCGGGAGAAGAGCCCCTTTATAAAACCGTTAGATCTGAGAACTCACCACTTTATAAATCAGTATTTTATAGAAACCGGCCTCATGATCCAGTTACACTCTCCCTTCCACACATAGATTACAGGTCCCTCCTGACACATGGGCCATAATTCAGATGAGATTTGGGTGGACACAGAGCCAAACCTACTGGCTGGGAATTCCATTTCCTTTTTTTTTTTAGACAGGGTCTCTATTGCCCAGGCTGGAGTGTAGCGGCAGCACACCACAGCTCAGTGAAGCCTCAGACCCCCAGTAGGCCCATGCAACCTCCCACCAGCCTTCTCAAGTAGCTGGGACTACAGGTACATGCCACCGTGGCCCAGCTAATTTTGTTTTTGTTTTTTGTAGACATAAGCCCCTGTTGTCAAAGCTAGTTCTACTAACTTAAATTCTAAGTGATCCTCCCTGTCTTGGCCTGCCAAATTGGTGGGATTTCAGGGCATGAGCTGCTTTGTGTTTAGCCTTGGGAATTCCATTTCCTTCTTGCTATTCCAGGCATGTGAGCATGTTGGGGCCAGTCCCAATTTAGTCAAAATTGATTATTTCCCCATCAATTGCTGTGGTCCACCTGAAACTAAAACTAAAATTGTATATATCAAAAGGAAGAGCTTGCCCAGAGGTGACAGGTTCAAACAGGGCTCTCTGGTACTTCCTTGGCCTAGGGAGCCAATTCTTTCAAGTTTTATTCTTGCCAGTGAGCAGTGAGATATCATCCAGAACTCAAAAGGTGTGGAGCCCCCTTTGGCCTGCCATCAGTTAGTAGCATGGAGAGCACCCAAGATCCAGGACTTGAACTTGACTGACCTGGGGCATTGCTCCAGCATTTCTTAGCTTGAGTGACCTTGGTACTATCCCTTCTCCTAAGCCATTCCTTCTGATCTTTAATAAAAGGCTGAAATACTCAACACCCCTTGGGGTTTCTTTGACGGTGAGATGCATCAGATTTGAGCCAAAGAGTAGGCCGTATAGAAACTTAAGGGCCCCAAATGCAGAGAGCTAATGTGGGTAGCTTTTCTCATGGAATGGGGTTGCAAAGCAGAGGTTTCAATTTAGAGAAAGAGGAAGATGATTCTGTCTGTATTAACCAAAGTGCCAGGTAGGACCCAGAACCACAGGTTTTTAAAATGTCTTGTCCCAGAAGAGAATTTTTGCCCATAGTAATCGGCCAATAAAATGGCAGATGAATTTAATGATAACTTTGGCAAAATATGATGATGATGATGTTCAGCTTTCTTCCCTGCTGTATATTTTGAAGTCAACCCCACACCCAGTGTTTGACCAGCACCTCCCTATTCATTTCAAGGTGGTAGCAGCTCTTGGTGGGGCTCCTCTGGCCCCATACCCAGGGCCAGAACCATGGACTCTTCCCAGTGGGTGCCCTGAAATATATTTCAGTCCCCACCCCACCCTGTCCGGCGCCCGCGACAAAGTGGCAGGTGTCACGCACTCCCGGTGTAGAGGGGTACCTGCCGCGCCCGGAAAGTGTGAATAGCACGGCTTCGACGCTGCTGCCGCCCGAGCGCCGGGGCACCCTCCTGGCCGAGCCTACCGCCTGCGAGCCCCATAGCCGAGCAGCTGCCGCCGGGCCCCTCCTGCACGCGCGGGATGGGAGTAAGTGGGCGGGCCACCGAGCGGCGCCTGGGTCTGCACCGAGAGGCGAACCTCGGGGCCGTCTCGCCCGGTAACGGTTTTGTCCTTGGGTTTGGGAAGTGGCTGCGCAGAAAGAGGGAGGGGAGGGATTAGGTGGAAGGCGCGGGAAGGAGGCTGGCGGAAATGAGAAGAGGGAAGTACGGAAAAGAGGAATGAAAGGGGAAGGAAGGAGAAGGCGAGGAAGCCGCGCTGGAGCGACTGGAACGCGCTGACCGCCCGCCCGGGCGTTCAAGTTCCCCTCCCGCCTCCTCTGGGCTGGCGGTCGCGTCCCCTCCGCGCCCGGCGCTCGTGGTGCTCGGAGGCTCCAGCCAGCCATGTTTCTTGGCGAGTATCCTGCCTGCGCCGCGGAGCGCAGGGCCTGCCTGGGGCTGCCTTGGCTGCGGTGCCAGGGCAGGTGGAGACGCAGGCGCCCATCAGCTGTGGGGCTCGCTCCTCCTGGGGCCGGGGTCCCTTGAGTACAGCTTTCTACTTTGGCTCCAGGGTTGAGAGCCAGGTCTCTCCCTGCTGCCCCCGGTTCCCGCCGTCCCTGCTTCCCCTTCCCTGGCCTGCTGCCACTTAATCAACTGTTGGCTCACCCCACCTCCAGTAGCCTGAATTTTGAGCTTAAGAGTATTGTTTGCAGCCGGGCGTGGTGGCTCACACTCTGTAATCCCTGTGCACTTTGGGGAGACCGAGCTGGGGCGGATCACTTGAGGTCAGGAGTTCTGGGTGACCAGCCTGGCCAACATGGTGAAACCCCTGCCTCATTAAAAATACGAAAATTAGCCGGGCATGGTGGCGCAGCCTGTCGTCCCAGCTGCTAGGGAGGCTGAGGCAGGAGAATAGCTTGAACCTGGGGAGGCAGAGGTTGCAGGAGCTGAGATCGCCAGCCACTGCACCCAGCCTTGGCGCGAGGGGAGAGACTCTGTCTCAAAAAAAAAAAATAAAAATAAATAAAGAATGTTGTTTGCATAAAGCTGGGCTCAGCTGGAGAAAATGGAGAGGAATTGAAAGGGAGGCCCTTGTGCAGAGCCCATTGTAATATTCTTCCCCTGGCCCTGAGCCTCTGGTGGTCCCCAGTGCAGTGGGAGAGGGAATGGTAGGGTGCTCAGGTTCTCTCTATGAAGGCTGTGTGCCAGCTGCCCCTCTTGTCCCCTGATGTTTCATCTGTGAGCAGAAGGCTCCTCTGGAGGTGGTGAGAGCCTCATTTCACCTGGGATGCCCCACACCTCATGGCTCTAGTTTCCATGGCTTCCCTGTCTACCACAGGAAATGTAACTTCTGGCAAATCAGCCTGCCCGCTATGAGCCGTTTCTTCCTCCAGAGCAAAGTGGTTTCACATCAGGCTGAATGGGTTCCAGTCTGCAGGGCTGGTTATTGCTGGTTATTGCCGTATTGTTGAGACCTTTGCTTGAGGAGCTCTGGGATGGTCGCTTTGGAGTTCCCACCACTTCTATTTACTCCTTATTTGAACATTGTTCTTAACTTTTCTTCATTGTTCTTAAGCTCCCTCATGAACTTCATAGTTGGCCTTTTTCTCAACACGCAGTAATGCTTGAACTCCAAAATTCTGCCCTGAGTCTGGGATAGGACATACCCATTTGTAATTCTCTTATGGAGGAATATGGGCAAAATAACCATAGCTGCAAGCTGTAAGGAGAGTACCTAAAACAAAGGGCAAACACTCGCTATCAGCTCTTCATATATATATTCCATTTCCAATACACTCAGCCAAATTTAAGAATATCATTCCACTAAACAGGTAAACAGAAGTGGATTCGGCTCCAGTGCACACAGCTACCACGTGACTGTGCTCGGATTTGAATCTAGGCACTAGGCTCTCCAGAGCTCCTACTTCTTTAACCCTGCTTCTTTGCAGTGAAAAGTGGGCAGTACAACTTCTCCAGCTTATTTCATTCTGGGTAACCTTGAGGTGACAAAAAGAATACCCAGTTGTGAAGTATATAGATGGGTTGGAATCATGATCCTACATTTATAAAACGAAACCGATAAATCCTACATGGTATTTTATACCATGGTAATAGATATAAAAATGCCATCTCATAATTTATGCCAGAGCAGGTATTATCAGATGTATTTAGAAGTTACAATGGTGTGTCATACCCTTTATGGAGATTTTAAAGCAGAGGCTGTCTACACTCCGACATTCAGCTCTATCGCTAGGGGCTTGAATGAACATGGCAAAGTATCTAAGCCACTGTAAGAGCTGGGCTTCCTATCCGTGACATTGAGTTATTTTGCGATAAGAGATGCACTTAAAACAGCACAGAGCCTGGGTACATTTTAGGTGTCAAGAAATGTTGGGGTTATTGTTTTATAAGTCAGCATAGACTCTCTTAAAAGCTTGGCTTGGTGTATTTATTTTGTAAGTATGGATTGATGTAACAGTGGTTCAGCATTACTCCTTCAGCTGCAGTATCACAGACGCTCTATGAATGTTAGCTTACGTACCTGTATCGCACCCTCCTATGTATGTACACACAAATACATACATATATACACATATATACACATTAATAGGTGCCCAGAAGGTCTCCATTTTGAATATTATAAGACCTTAGTGAATTCTGACTTGTTCAGTAAGGGCTCTTGTTTTCTGGCAAAGCAATCATTGCCTTTTTTTAAGGGTTAGGAGAAACTTCAAAGTTAATTTTTAAAGCCGTCTGAAAACCAGCTGGGAGAACAACAATCACACCTAACAGTTGCAAGTGGAAAAAATGGATTGACTACTTACATTAACTCTCTTCATAGGCTAAAAACTCTAATGTAATTTGCTAAAATCGTTGCAAATAAATCAACTGGAATGTTAACTTAGTTAAACAATTTTAGAATGAATGTCTCTGATGTGGTTTTATAGGTGCTGATAAGTGAAACTAAGTCATTGAATGAGTACTGCAAAATACAACCTTGACGTGAGATGAACAGTTTTAAACAGTTGTTCCGGTTTGGCCAAATATTTGCTTATAAAAGAAGAGGATGTTGCAAGCTCCAATGTTTATAAAAAGAATGTGCAAAGTAGAAAAAACAAACTGAATGTCGATCCGTGCTGGACTGTACATTGTGCATATACTTACAATAGAGTGAATATGCATATTCCAAATAATGACATATTGTTTATATGCTGTATGGAATGGCTCCATTGAGATACCACCTGTGGGCAAGAAGCCTTTGTCTGTTTTGACTGCTTTTTAGTGGTTCCTAGAATAATTGCTGGAATAACAAGTAAATGAAACAAGTGAATATTGTTCAACGAAATTTAATCAAAAGTATTTCAAATAGGGTCTATGTTAGTGGCTTACTTTAAGTGATTTTTTGAAACGTACATTTATATGCAATTGTGCGTAAGTGCATAGAAAAACATTGGTTGTTTCTGGGGAGGTACCTGTATGCTAGGGGTTGCATAGGAGATTTATTTTTAGTTTGAGGTGTGTGTGTGTGTGTGTGTGTGTGTACATCATACCCCATTATGCCCATGTACCAATTAAAATAAAAAGTCTATAACCTGTCTCCTGAGAGTTTAAGCCCTATTTTTATTCTACAACCTACCTCTGTGACCCCTTACTACATACAGGTTGTTTATTTTCATGCATAAGTGCCTGCAAGCTTTTGATGTGATCATCACATTTTCTGAGGGGAAGTTTGTCTACTAGATGAATTCTGTATAATAAATGGTGCATCATCCCGCTCTGTAGAGATTGCTCATGAGGGAGGCCTCTGAGAAGTCTCTCATGGACCTCTGACACCTTAGACCTCAAGCTTGGTCCTTCTTAGAACTCTGTGGCTGCTTAAGAATGAATAGACAGCCAGAATATGAGTTTCGGCCTTAAGAATTTATACTCATCGCGAGTAAAGCCCTGTCTGGAAAGTAAGGAAGTTTTGCTTCACCATGGGTGTACTTGGTCTTTGACACACATCTTATGTAACGATTCCACTATTCTGACCTGTTGTACTAGGGTTTTAAGGAAGTAGTCTCCAAAGTGCAAATGACCTACAGAATACAGGAAGAAACCCTGTGAGTTCCACGTATATACTGGTATGCCATCTCTTTTCTCTGTCTGAACTATCAAAAGTAAGTGCCACGACGCTATGCCACTTCACCTTGCCCACATTTTCCATTTCAAGTTTCTTGCTATTATATTTTGGGATAGGGTGTTAAATTTTTTTGCTTTCTTATGGATTTGCTGCAAGTGACACATTATGAGGGGATGTATTTTAAGAGTGTGTTCTGAAGTTTTCATATGTGTCCGCTTCTAAGATTTAGGTCTTAATTTCCATCATTCTAACCATTTTGGTAAACTGGAAACTAATGTACAAGTTTCTGTTGCAGCCCTTTCCAAAGACATAGATCCTCCTGCACTAGATGGGATTGGATATAAATGACAGTGATGATGAAGATATATAACATGGTATGCAGTATGTGACTGCTTATATTTATAAACGTGACTCACATGTATTACTTCTATTCTACAAAATAACTTCATCAGGTTTGTGCATTATGTTTGTTTTCAGAAATAACCCCTAATCATACTACCTGCTTCTGAATACTTGACAGCTTATATATTCTTTGCTATTTGGGAACTGCCTGGTGCTACTAGTTAGGCATTGTGGGGTTGCTCGCGGCTTGGTGATGGATCAGAACAAAAACGAGACCCCTCGTAATCACTTTAACACAGACAAAACATGAAAATTCACAAACCACAAAATGACCACACGCCCTCCATTCTGCTAGTATGAGTGGCTTCTTTAAATACTCTTTAGAGTTGTAGCATTGTTTCCTTTTCTTTTCTGTGCTAGGTAAGATTTATTAGGAAACACAATCATGGAATTACCTCCGTGTCTTAACAGCATCTAGTCTGAACAAAGCCCTACTTTTGAACCCTCCCCAAATCACATAAAATTACCTCCAACACATGCACAAATCCTATAAAAGCTCTCTCGTAAAATTCTCTTCTGAGATCCCCAGTTCCCCACAGTGTGCATTATCTCTGCTACATTGAGAGATACTGACCAGTACAACCACAGTAGTATGTCTTTAATGGTCTTGGGAGCATTTGCTAGTTAGTTGTTTACAAACAGAAGAACTTTCCAGAAGTCATTAAGTAGTATTTTAAGTGGTAAAATAAGGCATTTTTAAAAATAAAGTAGTCAGTATTTATTATAATTTGTAAAATATAAAAATATAAAAATAGCACCAAGAATAAAAGAAAATAACATTGTTTTATAGAATCCAGAATAATCATGGTGAATATCTGGATATATCTACTTTATATCTGCTTCTATGTCTACTACACCTCCCTCTCCCCTATATAAAATTTCACAATAAATATACACACCTCGCATTACATGAGACATGATAATTGTATTATCCTGTAGTTTTGTAGTTTTTATCCCTGCTTTTTCAAGTTAACATGATTATCATGACTATTTCTTATACAATCTGATTTTTTCCGGGGCCTATCTTTTAATCGATAGTATCTTGTCATATGAGAATAGAAAGTGCTCATTCATTATTCTGTGTAAAATGATTTGGTTTTTCCTTTTAAATAGCTGTGATAAAACATCTTCCTGTGTTTTTATTATTATTATACTTGTAAGTTCTGGGTTATATGTTCAGAATGTGCAGAATTTGTTACATAGGTATACACATCGCATGGTGGTTTGCTGCACCCATCAACTGGCCATCTACATTAGGTATTTCCCCACGCGGTCCGTCCTGTAGCATCCCCTATCCCTGGACAGGCTCTGTGTGTGTGTGATATGCTCCCCTCTGTACAGTCCATGTGTTCTCATTGTTCAACTCCTCACTTATGAGTGAGAATATGCAGTGTTTGGTTTTCTTGCTCTGTGTTAGCTTGCTGAGAATGATGGTTTCCAGCTTCAACCGCTAAGCCCTGCAAAGGACATGAACTCATCCTTTTTTATGGCTGCTTAGTATTCCATGGTATATATAAAAGGCATTTTCTTTTATCTAGTCTATCATTACGGGCATTTGTCATCCCAAAGTCTTGCTGTTGTGAATAGTGCTGTACAAAAAATATGTGAGCCTGTGTCTTTGTAGTAGGTCGATTTATAACTTTTTTGTATATACCTTGGTAATGAGATTGCTGGGTCGGTGGTATTTGGTTCTAGACCTTTGAGGTACCAAGCACTGTCTTCCACAATGGTTGAACTAATTTACACTTCCACCAACAGTGTAAAATGTTCCTGTTTCATCCCTCCAACATCTGCTGTTTCCTGCCTTTTTAATGATCGCTTAATTTAACTGGTGTGAGATGGTATCTCATTGTGGTTGTGGATTTTGCATTTCTAATGACCCAGTGATGATGAGCTTTTTTTCATGTTTCTGGCCACATAAATGTCTTCTTTGAGAAATATCTGTTCATGTCCTTTGCCTACTTTTTTGATGGGGTTGTTTTTTTCCTTGTAAATTTGTTTAAGTTCCTGTAGATTCTGATATTAGCCGCTTTGGCAGACTGATAGATTGCAAACATTTTCTCCCACTTGTAGGCTGCTCCGTTCAGTCTGATGATAGTTTCTTTTGCTGCAGAAGCTCTTTAGTTTAATTGATCCTACTTTGTCAATTTTGGCTTTTTGTTGCTAGCTTTGTTTTGGTGTGTTTTAGTCATGAAGTCTTTGCCCATGCTTATGTCCTGAATGATATTGCCTTAGGTTTTCTTAGGTTTTAAGGACTTGTATCTTAAGCATTAAAGTCCTTAATCCAGCCCCGGAGTTACCCTTTTATAACGCAGGAGGAAGGGGTCCAGTCAGTTTCTGCATATGGCCAGCCAGTTTTCCCAACACCACCATTTATTAAATAATGGAGTCCTTTTCCCATTCCCTTGTTTCTGGGTCAGGTTTAATAAAGTCATATGGTTGTAGATGTGTGGTGTTATTTCCTGAGGCCTCTCTAACGTCTCCATTGGTTTATGTATCTGTTTTGAAACAAAGTACCATGCTATTTTGGTTACTGTAGTCTGGTAGTATAGCGTTTGAAGTCAGGCAGGCCATGCCTTCCACCTTTGTTGTTTTGCTTAGGATTGCTCTTTTGATTCCATATGAAATTTAAAGTGTTTTTTCTAATTCTGTGAAGAAAGTCAATGGTAGCTGATGTGGGGATAGCGATGGACCTAAAACTTACTTTGGACAGTAAGGCCATTTTCACTATATATTGGACCTTCCTATCCATGAGCATGGAATCGTTTTTCCCATTTGCTTGTGTCCATTCTATTTCTGCAGTGGTTTCAATTCTCCTTGAAGAGTTCCTCTTCACATCCCTTGTAAATTGTATCTAGGTATTTTATTCTCTCTTAGTGCAATTTTCAAGTAATGGAGTTCAACATTATTTGGCCTTCTTATTCATTATTGGTATAGGAATGTTTTGTGATTTTTGCAATACTGATTTTGTGTCCTGAGACTTTGCTGAAGTTGCTTATCAGCTTAAGGAGATTTTTTTTTTTTGGTGATCTAGCCCTCTGTCGCCCCAGGCTGGAGTGCAGTGGGCTAACTGCTCATTGTAAGCTCCACGCACCTGGTTCACTTATCTCTCCCGCCTCAGCTCCGGAAGTAGTTGGGACTACAGGTCACCAATGCCTCGCTAATTTTTTTGTATTTTAGTAGAGACAGGGTTTCACCGTGGTCTCCATCTCCTGACTCGCAGATCCGCCCCACCTCGGCCTCCCCAAAGTGCTGGATATACGTGGAGCTACCCAGCCCGCCGCTTAAGGAGATTTTTTGGCTGAGACGGTGGGGTTTCAAATATACAATCATGTCATCTGCAAACAGGGACAATTTGACGCCTTTCTTTCCTGAATTTGAATACCCTTATTTCTTTTTCCCAAGGCCTGATTGCCCACAGAATCCTCCAACACTATGTTGAATAGGAGTGGTGAGAGAGGGCATCCCCAATTGTGCCAGTTTCTTCAAAGGAATGTTTCCAGTTTTTGCCCATTCAACATGATATTTGCTGTGGGTTTGTCATAAAATAGCTCTAAGTATAGCTATTAAATAGCTCTGGTGACATTCCATCAGTACCTAGTTTTGAGAATTTTTAGTATGAAGGGTTGTGGAATTTTATCAAGGCCCTTTTCTAAGCGCTCTATTGAGATAATCATGTGGTTTTTGTCATTGGTTCTGTTTATGTGATAGATTATGTTTATTGATTTGTATGTTGAACCAGACTTGCATCCTGTGGATGAAGCTACAATTTTGATTGTGGTGGATAAGCTTTTTGATGTGCTGGATTCGCTTGCTGTAGTATTTCTTATTGAGGATTTCACATCAATGTCCATCAGGATATTCACCTGAAATTTTCTTTTTTTTGTTTTGTTCTGCTACAGGTTATGGTATCAGGATGATGGCCTCATAAAATGAGTTAGAGGAGTCCCCTTTTCATTGTTTGGAGTAGTTTCAGCTGGAATGCATCAGCTCTTCGCACCTCTGTTGAATCTCTGGCTGTGACAATCTGTCTGGTTCTGGGGCTTTTTGGTTAGTAGGTTATTAATTACGCCTCAATTTCAGAACTTGTTATTCGCCTATTCAGGGATTCACTCCTTCCTGGTTTAGTTTTGCAGGGTGTTTGTGTCCAGGAATTTGTCCATTTCTTCTAGATTTTCTAGTTTATTTCATGTAGAGATGTTTATATGTATTCTCTGATGGTAGTTTATATTTCAAAGGATCAAAGTGTTTTAATATACTCAGATTTCAGTTTTTTCTTTAGGATCAATTTTCCTTGGAAAAAGAATATATCTTTTCAAACTTTTTATGTCTTGCCTGATTATTTTTAAAAATTGTTTTTATACATACACACCATCCAGATTTAGTAACAGTTGGGCCCCTGGGGCTTGCTGCACCACAGGAGCCCCTGAATCCCTTCTCAGCCTGGCTGCTCTTCCCAGCACATCTGCTTCCCTTCCCGTCTCAAGGCAGCACTGGTTATTACATTTTACCAACATGGCTGCATTTGCCGTCACCACGCGGAAGAAGGGAGAGAGGCACTTACCAGTGAAGGAAGAATGATTGTGCACTGAGGATGCAACCCAGTGTGTATGAACTAAAACCTCTTTAGTGGCAGACTCTGATGAATCATTACCTCTTTCTTAGCACCTGGCAAGCAGCTTTGTGAAATGCTCTGTCCAATGGATATTTTTTTGAATAAATAGGTAAGAAGTCCATTTTAGATATAAAGCAACCTTATCAAAATCATTTAATAAAATACAATCCACTCTCGTTCCAAATTAAAAATTGATAGCCCCCTATTTTTAAAATGTATATTCATTCTACCAACCCAGGTATTTATTGAGGGTCTCTGTTTGCTGGGTGGGCACCCTTTTTAGGCACTGGGAATATAGTAGTGAGTTCAACCAAGCTTTACATTATGCTATGAATATAGAAAAAACACCAAAAATAAATATAAAATGCCGGAAGTGATATATGCTGTTGCAAAAATAATGAAGCAGGGTGAGGGGGGAAAGTAGAGAATAAAAGGATTTGATGTAATTTTAGATAGAATAGTCCAGGAAGGCGCAGTATAAACTAAGAAGTCTCTCTATCCCATTGGTTGTATTACTGATCTCAATATTCCTTTTAGATTAGAAGTACTGAACATAACATGGTATGTTGTTACAGTATGTTGCTGTTGTATGTGGTTTTTGACTTTCCTTGAGCCCATCTTAAAAAGTAAGCACCCTTCCACGTGTTGTTTAATATTCCCATTGATCTTACTGCAGAAAGCTCTTAAGCCCCTTCTGTGGAAGTAAGTGTAGGAGAAGTTATATAGAGGTTACCTTAATTTGCCCAAGAGTCTGTGCAGTAAGTGGCAGAGCTG
>JAKGGE010002461.1:0-20994 GCA_023748175.1 Hoolock leuconedys | reverse complement strand
ATATAGTAGTGAGTTCAACCAAGCTTTACATTATGCTATGAATATAGAAAAAACACCAAAAATAAATATAAAATGCCGGAAGTGATATATGCTGTTGCAAAAATAATGAAGCAGGGTGAGGGGGGAAAGTAGAGAATAAAAGGATTTGATGTAATTTTAGATAGAATAGTCCAGGAAGGCGCAGTATAAACTAAGAAGTCTCTCTATCCCATTGGTTGTATTACTGATCTCAATATTCCTTTTAGATTAGAAGTACTGAACATAACATGGTATGTTGTTACAGTATGTTGCTGTTGTATGTGGTTTTTGACTTTCCTTGAGCCCATCTTAAAAAGTAAGCACCCTTCCACGTGTTGTTTAATATTCCCATTGATCTTACTGCAGAAAGCTCTTAAGCCCCTTCTGTGGAAGTAAGTGTAGGAGAAGTTATATAGAGGTTACCTTAATTTGCCCAAGAGTCTGTGCAGTAAGTGGCAGAGCTGATCCTGAAATCCACTCTGCCTTATGATGGCAACTTTTGAACTGGATTAGTCTTCAGGCTACTGAACCCCCAACAAGAAGCATTAGTGCATTAAGCCTTTCTACTAGCTTCTGTATTTGAGTAAATCAGTGTAATCCCCATGTCTGCAAATGAGAATGTGTCTCTGTGGTGCAAAGAAGCAAACCACTGTATAAGAAGTTCCAACATTGTAATTTTAGTTTAGATGTTTTTTAGATGTTTTGTTGGGGTAATCAAGTCAGAAGATCTTTCTGTCTCCTGTTTCTTAGAGGAAAGAGGGCAGTTAGGTCCCTAGGTGACTCTAGCATCTCTTTTTTTTCTTTTTCTTGAGATGGAGTCTTGCTCTGTTAGTCTGTATAGATTGCAGTGGCGCAATCTTGGCTCACTGCAACCCTCCGCCTCCCTTGGTTCAAGTAATTCTTCCTGCCTCTGCCTCCCAAGTAGCTGGATTACAGATGCCCGCCACTGCTGCCTGCCACTGCTTCTATTTTTTAGTAGAGACGGGTTTCACCCATCTTGGCCAGGCTGGTCTCAAACTCCTGACCTCATGATCCACCTCCCAAAGTGCTGGGATTACGGGTGTGAGCCACCGCGCCCAGCTGGCTCTAGCATTTTCTAATTACCCCATTTGCTTTCCGCCAACCACTGAGAGACTGAATCAGAAGGACTGGGGACTACTAAAGCTTTTTCCACTCTGTTGAATCCTTTTAAATATAATCTTTCTTTATTTCTAAGGCATCAATTTCTTCTGTCCTAGAATTATGTTTTCATCATTGGTTATTTATATAATGGTAACAGTTATTTGCATTTCATGTGCGTGTTCATTGGGCCCCTGGGAACCCTACTGATTTAAGTGCCACCATCAGGAAGAGAGGCTCGCGCTCTGGTCCTCCAGCTGCCAGTGAACACAAGCTCAGAGCCAGGCTCATGCTTCAGAGAGTAGGGACTGGCATCCAGAAAGCCAAGGAGCACAAACCCATAACTCAGAGAAGTTTGGGTGAGGGAGGAAAGCTCAGCACAGACAGCTAGCTCTGCCTCTACCTTGATCCTGAGGCTACTGGGCAAAGCCACCCAATAGGGATGTAAACAAAACCACACACCTGTCCATGGAGCCACTGAGCTGTGGTCATGGCCCTCAAGCCCTCTGCTCCAGGCTCAAAGTTGGCACTGGGCCACTCGTCCACTCATCAATGACTGGCTTTGTTTTTGTTTGTTTGTTTTTGAGACGAGTCTCATTTCCCATCATTTCCAGGCTGGAGTGTAGTGGCACACCCGCTCACTGCAACCTCTGCGTCCAGGGTTCAAGCACACTTTGCCTCAGTTTTCCTGAGTAGCTGGGATTACAGGCACTCACAACACCAGCCAATTTTTGTATTTTTAGTAGAGATGGGGTTTCACCATGGTGGCTCAAGTTGGTCTCAACCCCGACCTTGTGATCCACCCCACTGCCCTCCCAAAGTGCTGCAGGATCACAGGCATGTGAGCCACCGCGGCCTCGCCTCAGACTGGCTTTTAAAATCTATCTTTTGAGGATACTCAGAGAATCCTCTAACCTGGATCTTATTTTTGAACAGAGTTGCTATTTCTCGGGTAACAAGAAAAGTAACTGGGACCCCCATCTGAGGTCTCACAGTGCTGCCTCTATTATTTAAGTCAGGACATCTTTTCTTCTAAGCATATGAGGGGTTGAGTCTTATGCACACTAAAAAGTCAGAAGGAGGAGGCCCCCAAAGTGTTTCTCTCTCTGGTATCCCCACTGGCTTTAGACACAACATCCCCTAAATCTGCTTGGATTTTGACTCATGAAATTTAGGAATCTTTTTTCTTTCCCAAAGAATAACTTTCACCACTCTTGTTATACATACCTATTCCAAAAATAAATGTAAATAAAGAAACAGACAAATATGACAGTTCAGGAAACCAGGGAGTTTGAAAAATATATATATTTTTCCCAAAGAATGTGTGGCCAGGAGCGTGGCTCATGCCCAATCCCAGCACCTTGGGAGGTCGAGGGGAGGATCACCTGAGGCTGGGAGTTCAAGACCAGCCTGAACAACATGGGAGGAAACCTGGTCTCTACTGGCTGTCTCCCTGTTGCCATAGCCCTGTCTTCTCATTCTTCACTTCTCTTCCCTCCTATATCAGCCTCTTTCTCCCTCTTTTCCCTTCCTCTTCCCTGTTGTAAATTCTCTTGTATCTCTTCTCCTCTTCTTAAGTATCTACCCTTACATTCTGCAGCAGCCACTATCGACATAACAAGGCATGAGCCCTTCAGCCTCAGCTTTCACTCACACCCTGGCCTGCTGCTATTAACTAGCTCCAGCTCAGGCTCCCAGTCAACTCACCTCTCCTCAGCTGGAGAAGCACTGTCATGGGTGGCACATGGTCTGCAGTCCCAGGAAACGCAACTTACACCAGAGAGTGTGAGGTCTACCCTTAAGCTCCTGAGCACTACAGTCTGGGGACACCATGGGGATAGAAGCACCATTATACCTTTTATGGCAGTTTGCATTTGTTTTTCAGTACTTAACTCCATCCTCAAGCCTCAGAACAAAATCACTGGCATTAGGGAAAGGAAGAGAAATATGGTAGGATTGTCAAGGTACAGAGAAGATGCTATATAAATGTTTATTGTTAATGATCGGGTCTAGGCACGTGGCTCATACCTATAATCCTAACACTTTGAGAGGCGGAGGGTTCACTTGAGCTCAGGAGTTCTAGACAAGCATGGGCACACACAGAAGACCTTGGTCTCTACTTCAAAAAGTTTAAAATTAGCCGAAGGTGGTGGCACGCATCTGTAGTCCCAGCTACTCAGGAGGCTGAGGGGGAGGGATCACTTGAGCCCCAGAGGTCAAGGCTGCAGTGAGTTGAGTGATCATCACGCCACCACACTCCAGACTGGGTGAGAGGAGACCCTGTCTCCAAAAAAAAAGTGCCCTCATGAAGCAGTAAAAAGTATGTTTTAATAAATCTTTGGCTTTATTTTGTTTGTTTTATTTTTGAGACAGAGTCTTGCTTTGTTGCCCAGGCTGGAGTGCAGTGGCGCCATCTCAGCTCACGGTAACCTCCGCCTCCCAGGTTCACGCAATTCTCCTCCCTCAGTCTCCCAAGTAGCTGGGATTACAGGTGCCCACCATCACACTTGGCTAATTTTTGTATTTTCTGTAGAGACATGGTTTCACTATGTTGGCCAGGCTGGTCTTGAACTCCTGACCTCAGGTGATCTGCCCGCCACTGGCCTCCCAAAGTGCTGGGATTACAGGTATGCTTCACTGCACCTGGCCTGTTTTAATAAATCTTGATCCCTGTGTACACACCTTTAGGTGCTCTGTGTGTGGTGAAATGTCGCAGTACAAAGCAGTTGAGCTACTGAATTGTGAGCTGAACTAGCTGCTTTTTTTTCAAGGAACGCCACTCTAAATTCTATCTATCTATCTATCTATCTGTCTGTCTATCTATCTATCATCTATCTATCTATCTTAGATACAAGGTCTTGTCTCTGCTCAGCTGGAGTGCAATAGTGCAATCATGGCTCACTGCAGCCTCAACCTCCCAGGACTGAAGTGATCCTCCACCTCAGCTTCCCGCTGGTAGCTGGGGGCTACAGGCACACACCACCATACTCCAACTTTTTTGAGATAGAGTCTCACTCTGTCGCCCCAGGCTGGAGTGCAATGGCATGATCTCAGCCTCACTGCAACCTCCACCTCCCAGGTTCAAGCAATTCTCCTGCCTCAGCCTCCCGAGTAGCTGGGATTACAGGTGCCTGCCACCAAGCCCAGCTAATTGTTTGTTTGTTTGTTTTGAGACGGAGTCTCACTCTGTCACCCAGGCTGAGTGCAATGGCGCAGTTCCCAGCCACCGCGCCCCTCCTACCCTGGCTTAAGCTGCATTCTCCTGCCTCAGCCTCCCCTGAGTAGTTGGGACTACAGGTGTGCCACCACACCCGGTTAATTTTTGTATTTTTAATAGAGACGGGGTTTTACCAGGTTGGCCAGGCTGGTCTCGAACCCCTGACCTCAGGTGATCCACCCACCTCGGCCTCCCAAAGTGCTGGGATTACAGGCATGAGTCACCACGCCCAGCCCATACCCAGCTCATTTTTAATTTTTGTAGAGATGTCTCACCATGTTGCCTAGGCATTCTAACTCCTGGCTCAAGTGATCCTCCCACCCCAGCCTCCAAAAAGTGTTAGGATTACAGACAGGCATGAGCCACTGTGCCCAGGAAGACTTATTTTTTCTTCCTATGTGGGAGTCTTTTCTCCCTCAATACCTTCCCCTATTAAGCTAGGGTGTATAAGCCCCACATTCTAACTACTTTGAGTTACTCACCACTGAGCACTGCCATGTGTATGCATGTAAATAAACTCTTTTATTTTGCTTTTTAAAGGCTAGTCAAGTGAAGCAGGGAGGAGAAGGAAATAAAATATCTGTAACTGGCTGTTATCCATTAGTTGTAAAACACCACTGCATTCGAACCAGCCACAAAATCTTTCCTTTTTCTCTTTGCTCATTTGTCTTTTGTCAGTTTAATCTACAGGTTCCCAGATACTGAATTAATGAATTTAAGAGGGTAAAAGGAAAAGTTTCTCCATTACCACAATAACAGGACAAGGAAAGGGTCTACCAAACAACCCTTTCATGTTTCCTACTGAGAAATAAAAATAAAAATTTATCCTGGGTCCAGGCATGGTGGTTCATGCCAGTAATCCCAGCACTATGGGAGGCCGAAGTGGGTAGGATCACCTGATGCCAGGAGTTTGAGACAAGCATGGCCAACACGGTGAAACCCCTCTCCATCAAACATACAAAAATTAGCTACGGGTGGTGGCACCTGTAATCCCAGCTACTCTGTATGCCGGGAGGCAGGAGAATTGCTTGTGCTGGGAGCAGAGGTTGCAGTGGGCTGGGATCAGCTTGTTAGATACATGAGTTCTCAATTTCTTTCAAAGAATCAGTATGTCAGTATATTCACCTCTTTGCCTCTACTTCTTTAAATCTAACTCTTCTACAAAGCAGCCTTTTCCATTACCTGCTCCACCTTGACTCATTTCAATCACCTGCTCCACCCTGGACTCCATTCCACTTACCTGCTCCTCCCTAACTCATTCCTGATTACCTGCTACCTGCTCCGCCCCGACTCATTCTCCACCCTGAATAA
Source organism: Hoolock leuconedys (assembly GCA_023748175.1). Classification (NCBI taxonomy): domain Eukaryota; kingdom Metazoa; phylum Chordata; class Mammalia; order Primates; family Hylobatidae; genus Hoolock; species Hoolock leuconedys. The sequence goes on along the minus strand of JAKGGE010002461.1, from coordinate 15,329 downwards.
CAATTTTTTCCTGCCAAACCTCTCACCCCCTCACTGTGAATTAAATTAGCCAATTAGAATTAGTTTAGCCTGTGCGCCCAACTCCCAGCCAACAGGGGAACGCACACAGCAGCAGGCCACGCAGTGTCAGGGATAAGAACCCCTTCCCCTCCCTTGTCTCTGGTGTGCACCTCACCATTGTTCCATCTCTCATACACCCTTCTATAGAAGTACCTTTGGCCTTGCTGAGAATTGCAAGGAAAATTTTATATCTCGAGTGTTGCTACTTTTTGTGGCACTGGAAACTTTGCTTACATTAATTAGCTGCCATTATTGCACTCCAGCCTAGGCAAATAAGAGTGAAACTCCACCTCAAAAAGAAGGAAAAAAAAAAGTCCAGGCACAGTGGCTTACGTGTGTAATCTCAGCACTTTGGGAGGCCAAGGCAGGCAGATCAATTGGAAGTCAGGAGTCTCGGCCACCTGTTGGCCAACATGGTGAAAACCTGGTATCTACTAAAATACAAAATTGGTCAGGCTTAGTGGTGCAAGCCAGGATCCCAGCTACTCAGGAGGCTGAGGCAAAGAATTGTTTTGGAACCCAGGGAGGTGAGGCCGTGGTGGAGCCAAGATCACACTGCACTGCAGCCTGGGTGACAGGAGTGAGACCCTTGTATAAAAAAAAATAAAAAAATAAAAAATTTATCCTGAGTGGATTAATGCAGGAACAGAAAACCAACATCGCAGTTCCTACTTATAAGTGGGAGCTAAACATTGCACCAGGGACATGTGGCAACAATAGAAAGTGGGACTACCAGAGGGGGAAGGTAGAAGGAGGGCAAGGGCTGTTCACATGCTATAAGCCAGACATGGGTGTCTATCTGTACTCCCAAACCAGCATCATGCTATATGCCCAGCATCATGCTATAAGCCTGTACATAAAATTCTGAATCTAAAATAAAGTTGAGGCCAAATGAGTGGCTCATGCCTGTATCCCAACACTTTGGGAGGCCGAGGCAGGAGGATCACCGTAGGTTAGGATTTCAAGACCAGCCTGGCCAACATGGTGAAACCCCCATCTCTGCTAAAAATACAAAATAAATGAAGGTATGAGGGCGTGATGCTCAGGATCCCAGCTACTGCGGGAGGCTGAGGCAGGAGAATCACTTGAACCTGGGAGGCAGAGCTTGCAGTGAGCCAAGATTGTGACACTGCACTCCAGCCTGGCAAGAAAGCGGCACGTTCCAAAAATAAATTAATAAACAAAACAAAGCCGGAAAATAAAATAAAATTCTAAGCCCCCAACTGACTGAACAGACTTCCCTCTAGGCCAAGGGGACCCCAGAGGTGTTCCTTTGTATGGATTCTCGCCAAAACAGATGGGAGGTAGTGTCAGAGGCCCAGGAACCAGAGCGACTCCATCTTAACACAGGGGCTGGGTAAATGAGGCTGAAACCTACTGGGTTGCATCTCCCAGATGGCTAAGGCATTCTAAGTCACAGGATGATATGAGGTCAGCACAAACCAAGCAGATCAGCAAGACCTTGCCATGTCGCTGCAAAGGAGCCCGCCCAACCCACTAAAACCAAATGACCACGCAGGAGTGACCTCTGGTCGTCCCTCACTGCTACACCCCACCCAGCTCCATGATAGCTTACAAATGCTATAGCAATGCTAGAAGTTACTCCCATATATTCAAAAAGGGGAGGCATGAATAATCCACCCCTTGTTTAGCATATTATCAATAAATAACCATAAAAGGCAACCAGCAGCCTAGCCTCTGCCCATATGGAGGAGACATTCTTTTATTCCTTTACTTTCTTATTAAACTGCTTTCACGGTACAGCAGACTCGCTCTGGAATTTTTCTTGTACGAGATCCAAGAACCCTCTCTTGGGATCTGGATCTGATCCCTGTCCTGAGCAACAGTAGGACCTGCCTGGTTATAACTGTCCTCCCACCACTTGCTACTACCATTAGGCTTTCTCTCCCAAGGGCTAAACAGAAATCAGCACGTCTAAAAGACTCGCTCCTGACTAATTAACTTCACATGATTGCTGTCCCTGTTTTGGGGTTTGACACACACATTAGACCAGCATTCTTTCTGAAAGAGACCAGACCATGCAGTGGTTCTGGCCACTCTGCCAGAGGATGCACAGAGGGTTTTTCCTGTCCCTGCCTCACGTTTTGAGGTCAGAGGATGAAAACTCCACCCTCAAGCTATGCTAATGATGCCCTTTTTTGTACATGAGGCTCCAGTTGCATATGCACATGTTTCTCCTTTCATAAATATTCATGACTCTTTTCTTGTATTATTAACATGTACATTTCAATAAATTCTGTCATAGTATAAATTTTGTCTCTCTGCCTCTCCTTGGAAGTGCCTGTTTCTGGCCTCGGCTGAGGCTACACTTCCCAGCCTGTCAAAATGGCCACTCTGTACAGTCCCTTATGAGGAGCAAAGCTCTCTTCAAATAGCAACCTCATCATTCTTCAGTTGTAAGTAGAAGTAAACTAAGCCTGGAGACAGACCAGTTTGAAGTTCGCAATTGTTCATGACTTGAAAGGATCTGAACTAGAAATGAGAGAACTAATGAATGGGAGAGACACAGAGGTGGAATGGATTGAATTAAAGATGGAAAAGTGGCAAAGAAAAGGAGCTGGAGTTTCAATGAGAGTCTTGGTTTGAGAAAGGTCTGAGAAAGAACTAGTTGGACAACATGATATGGAAGTTTGAAGAACCAGCAGAACACAAACTTCTACTGCCCAACCTATTTATGTGAGGAGGCCCTGAATAGGTCCTAGATATAATCAAAATGAGTCCCAGTTGCCTTGGACTATAAAAAGAAATGCAACTGCATCTTAGTTCTTTAATTTGTAGGATAAGAAAGGCAACACTCACTCAGTTCCTAGAAATTCTGAAATGCCACCGTGAGATGGAGGGACTCCTTGAGATCTCTGACAAGACCCAGAGATTTCTATGGGTTGTGAATCCTTGATTTTTGCCCTGTGTGGGGACAAAGGTTTTGGCCTCAAAGATCTCACTGAAAAATCACTGAGACTATAAGTGCAGGACTGATTAATAGGAGAGAAAAGGTATGCAAATGTAATCAATGTGTATACATGGAAGCTAGAATGAAGACGTGCCACCCCCTGATGAGAGCCATATACCATCTTAAGGTTACAAAAGAAAGGGGGATTAAGGCAGTGGCTCACACCTGTAATCCCAACATTTTGGGAGGCCATGGTGACTCACCTGAGGTCAGGAGTTCAGACCAGCCTGGTCAACATGGTGAAACCGCCTCTACTAAAAAATAAAATTATCCTGGTGTGGTAAGGCACGAGCTCAGTCCCAGGCTACTCAGGAGGCCGAGGCAGGAGAATCACTTGAACCTGAGATGGAGATTCAGGAGCTGAGATCATGCCACCACCCAGCTCATAACAGGAGACTCTGTCTCAAAAAAAAAAAAAAAGAATAATGGATCCTACAAACAGGTCATATGACAGAGTGATTCATTGAGGGGATTACCAGGGAGAATCAATGGATCTGAATAGAGATTTACTCTGAAATAGGTTTCTTGACAGCTTAAAGGGTCTGTTTAGGTATGTTACAATCTTATTCACAGTGGATATAAAGTAAAAACACAATTGTTCCCTTTGGTGCATCTGGATTCTAGGCAGACAAAGAAACTCAACTTTGGGGAGATGGTGGGGAGGTAAGGGAGATACCTTTTGAGGCTTCTTCATAGCTCAACATGTCAAAATGCCAGTTTTGGGGTCCTTGTTCTGAGCCCCAACACACCTGTATAGATTGATGCATTAGTGTTACAGTAGGTAGCCAGGTCAGGACATGAGCAGGGCAGGAGAGAGGTCCCCCAACCCCACCAGCACCCAACAAGTTATGGTCAGGCGGTTGTTGGAACTGTCTCTAAACACAATTGGCTGCAGCTGCACTGCTGGCAGTCCTCAATAGAAAAACTTAAAACTGGTGATCGTTAAAGCTTCTGATAAGATTCAAGAGCTGGGCAAGGGCTCTGCTGCACACCAAGAAACAAATGGCGGTGAGTTTTAAAATGACTTAATTGTTATGGAAAAACGCTTCAAATGAGCATGTGCACAACTTCAGTAGAACACAGATGCAGTCTCTGTTACCAGCAGGCCACCGCACACATGTGGACAGCCCACCCCACGGGAAGAATCAGGGAGAAGAGACCAGAAGCAACCAGAGGCATGCCAAATGTACAAGTCCCAAGTCAAACAAACAGGGTACTAATCTTAAGTCAGTCACTAATTCTTCAAGTATACTTTACTCCTTTCCTTTCTGCTTAATGTTACAAACTTTCAATTTCTGATCTAAAACTTTGTTCCCAGTCTTTTCCTTCTGCTTTATGCCCTCGCCCAATCTTCCTTCCAAGTAGGCAAGGACTGAGGTTGCTGCAGTCCCCTAGGATCCTCTGCCACTAACATTAGTATTAATTGAATCATCTGGAATTGATGATTTCACCATTTGATGTATTAAAAGTGTACTTTCTAAGGTTGGCTGGAATTGTGCTGGGGTGATGCAGAATGCTTCTTTAAAGAGGATTTTTCTGAAGATGATTACATTTAGCTTTTCCATAAATCAGTTGAGGTGGGTCATTAGTCCCAGAAGGTTATGAACTATTTATTTTATGAAGCTATTTATTTTTGAGATGGAGTCTCACTTGTTACTCAGTCGGAGGAGTACGATTCAGCCACTGTAACTCCTCTGCCTCTGGGGTTCACAGTTTATTCTCCTGCTTCAGCCCTTGAGAAGCTGATTATAGGTGCACCCACCACACCTGGCTAATTTTTTGCATTTTAGTAGACCGAAGTTTCATCATGTTATTAGGTTGGTCTCAGTCCTGACCTCGTGATCCTCCCGCATCAGCCTCCCAGTGCCGGGTTGGGGATTACAGGTGAGCCAACTACTGGCCAGTTAATACCCAATTTTAACCAAGAAGTCAAAGAGGTAGAGATAGTTTAAGACTTCATTTGCATTTTATCATATAATGATTATAAACAATTTAATTCATTTTTGTCTACACTTAATGATAACATTCATATTACTTTACAATTTACAGATAGTTTCTATCTATACTTTCTACATCTTATGATTACAACTACCTGGTGAGATAAATTACTACCAATTCATTATTCTGCCATAGATATGAAATAGGCTCAGACAAATTAATTGATTTGCCAAAGATCTAGATTTTTTTAAGTGAAGCAGGGTCAGAACTTCTGAAGCTAGGGTTAGAATTTACATAGAAATTCATAGAAATCTACATAGACAAATTGAAACAAGATGATGTTCATATATGTAAGAATTTTATGAGACACCAACTATTTAATACTGATTCAAGCAGAGGGTTTCACCATAATCCTTCCTGCCTTTGGGAGGTCGGCGGTGACTGCAGGTCAGGAGATCAACACCAGTCTGGCTAACACGCAGAAACCCCTCACCTCACTGGGCACCACAACACCATGGGCTGCAGTGGCACATGTCTGTAATCCCAGCTACCGCCGAGGCCAAGGCAGGAGAATTGTTTGAACCTGGGAGCGGAGGCTGCAGTGAGTCGAGATCATGCCAAGCAGACTCAGGGGTCTTTGGGATCACAGAGGTTGGGCTTTACCTGTTCAAAAAAAAGAAAAATTGAAGTGGTAGAGAAAACAGACACAATTTTAATTTTGACAACAAGAACTCTAAAAATTATACATACTTATTATCACCATTATTTCATAAGAGACATAGTAATTCAAAAAAAAAATTGACAGTTGTGAAGTTTTACTCAGGACGCTTTCCTAGAGACCAGAGAGAAAACTTGGTTATAGACTGGCATCTATGTATCCAATGAATATATATTTAATCACAGTGAAAATCAAGGCACCAAAACTCTCCTATATTTCTTTCTTTCTATTTCTTTTATTACTGAATGTCGTTATCAAAATTTCAAAAATTTAAAATTATCTAACTGGCTTTCATTCAAGAATTAGACAGTTACTCATCTAAAATAGAGGGAGCAGGCTGGGCATGTTAGGATAGTCATTTTTGCAGCAGCTTGAACAGTAACAAGGAAACAGTATAATATAAAAAGTGCATTGGTAGGCCAAGCGCGGTGGCTCACGCTTGTAATCCCAGCACTTTGGGAGGCTTCAGGCTGGGCGGATCACTTGTGGTCAGGAGAGATCGGTGAGACCACGGGCAAACCCCCGCCTCTACTAAAAATACAAAATTAGCCGGGCAGTGGCGGGCGCCTGTAGCCCAGCTACCGAGAGGCTGAGGCGAAGAATGGCCTGAACCCGGGAGGCGGAGCTTATGTGAGCTGAGATTGCCCACTGCACTCAGCCTGGGCGCACAGAGCAAGACCTGTCTCAAAAAAAAAAAAAAAAAAAAAAAGTGCATTGGTAAAATGAGGTTTTACTTCAGGTTACTTCTCTTTGTAGGGGTTAAAGCAGAGGGGACTTCCAACCATGCAGCTGAAACTGGCCTGTTTGGGATTTGGCTATTTTCTCTCCTTCCTGATTTCTAAGGAAGTCAGATCAACAAGATCATTTCCTAGCTTGGTGATGGAACTTTAGTTTGAGTAACTCCATTTTGCTGCTGGATCTAGCAGGAGCTCAGTCCAAGCCAATGGCTTCCCATAAATTTTATTTAATAAGTCTAAATACATCCTGGTCAGCTACTTGTCAGAGGTGTTTGAACCAGAGCAACTCCATCTTGAATAGGAGCTGGGTAAAATGAGGCTGCAACCTACTGGACTGCATCTCTCAGATGGTTAAGGCATTCTAAGTCACTGGATGAGATAGGATGTCGCACAAGATACAGGTCATAAAGACCCTGATAAAACAGATTGCAGTAAAGAAGCCAGCTAAACTCACCATAATCAAGCAATCTTGGCTCACTGCAACCTCCAGCTCCCGGATTCAAGCAATTCTCCTGCTTTGTGCTTCCGAGTAGCTGGGACTTTCACAGACACCATGCCCAGCTAATTTTTGTATTTTTAGTAGAGACAGGGTCACCATGTTGGCCAGGTGGCTCTAACTCTGACCTCAGGTGATCTGGGTCTACCAGCCTCCCAAAGTGCTGGGATTACAGGTGTGAGCCACCCCTGGCCTCCAACTTAAAATGTTTTGCTTATGATTTTAAAGCTGTACGCGGTTCGGTTGGCTTAGGGACCATGCCTGTATCCCAGCACTTTGAAGACCCTGGCAGGATCATGAGGTCAGCTTGAGACTAGCTCATGGTGAAGTCCCTGTCTCTACTAAAGATACAAAACTTAGCAGAGTGTGGTGGTAGTGTGCCTGTAATCCCAGCTACTTGGGAGGCTGAAAGTAGGAGAACAGCTTGAACCCGAGTAGAGGTTGCAGTGAGCTGAGATGGCATCACTGCACTCCAGCCTGGTGACAGGGCTGGTGACCTCTGTCTCAGAAAAAAGAAAAAAAAAAAGTTATATGTGTTTATTGTAGGAAATTTAGAAAAACATAAAATAAAAAATAACCTATAATTTTACCACCTCAAGAAAAACATTAACATTTCAGTGTATACCTTCCAAATTTTTCTGGATATCTAAATACTTTTCAAAGTCGATTTAATTTACTATTTTAATGTGCTTTCCTCTACTTTTTATTTATATTTATTATTGTTATTTGAGAAGGGTTTCCCTCTGTCGCCAGGCTAAGCTGAGTGCAGTGGCTGCTACAAACTCTGCCACCCTGGTTCAAGAAAGCCTTCCCACCCTCAGCCTTCCAGGTAGCTGGAATGGTGCATGAGCCACTAAGTTCGCTAATTTTGTATTTTTGTGAGATGGGATTTGTAATGTTGCCTAGGCTGGTCTCAAACTCCTGGCCTCAAGAATCCTCCTCCCACCTTGGCCTCCCAAAGTGCTGGGATTGGTGCATGGAGCCAACCCTTGTTTTCCTACTTTTAACATTTTGTAAGCAAAACATGATTTTTGACAGTTATTCAGTATACTACCTTGAATAAAGGTACTATATTTAACTTGTCATCTTAATTTTGTTATTTCAACTTTCAGTATTGTGTGGTGCTGTCATGAGCACTCCTGTATACCTTGTTCATGTCCCCAATTCTTCTATTAGAATAAATGCCGTGGAGAGATCGCATTAAATCAAAGATATGTATATTAGTCAGTATTCTGTTACAAATTGCTCACCAAAGAGTGCATCTCATAAAATAATATGCTGGTTTCCATTTCCATCGTAGTAATCCAATGCTGACGTAATTTTCTTTTTCTTTTCTTTTTCTTTTTTTTTTGAGACAGGATCTTGTCTTGTTCTTGTTGCTTAGCTGGAGTGTGCAGTGGGCAGTTCATTATAGCTCACTAGCAGTTGCACCCCAGGCTCAAACAATCCTCCTGTCTCAGGCTCCAAGTAGCTGGGACCACAGAAGCATGCCACCAAGCCTGGCTAACTTTTTTCTTTTTTTTGTAAAGACAGGGTTTCCCGGCTGTTGCCTGGCTGGTTCTGGCCCTGAACTCCTTACCTCGATCCTTCCGCCATTTCTCCCAAAGTGCTAATATAGATGTGAGCCACCGCACCCGACTAAAACATATCTTGAATATGCAATTTTGATTTAAATGTTATTTTCTAATGCCCCATAAAATGCCAAGATACAGATTGTTTATAATAATGCCCTTCCTCCTTATTCATATTGTTACTATTATTCTTTTTTTTTTGGTATGAGTTTCGCTTTGTTACTCAGGCTGAGGCAGTGCTGCCTTGGTCTTGGCTCACCGTGAACTCCTGCCTCCTGTCTTCAAGCGATTCTCCCCTGCCTCCCCAGGCCTCCCCGAGTAGCTGACTTACAGGCACGCACCACCACACCCTCGCTAATTTTGTATTTTTAGTAGAGACAGTGTTTCTCCATTGGTCAGGCTGGTCTCAACTCCCAACCCCCAGACATCCGCCCACCCCAGCCTCCCAAATGTTAGATTACAGGCATGAACCACCATGCCTGGTCTCTCACTATTCTTATTGCTACATCAACCACGGAACATTCAATTGCATTGCAATCCTAGTTCAAATTGTATTTGGTAATCATTTGACATTTTGGCCAGGCCTATCTTCACTTTGTTTTCTTGCTAAATATCATGTTCAAATTGTAAGAGAATATAGACATTACTCATTGAAATGTATAATATTTCTAAAATTATCACTGCTTGGTTCTTAAAACAGTGCACATTTCACAGCTGGGTAGAAAAAGGAGATGAAAGAAGCCAGAAAAACTCTGGTCAACATCATGTAGCTTCAGCAATTTTTTTTTTTTTTTTTTTGAGAGGGGAGTCTTGCCCTATCACTCAGGCTGAGGTGCAGTGGTGCTATCTCGGCTCACTGCAAACCCTCTGCCTCCCCTGGTTCAAGTAATTCTCCTGCCTCAGCCTCCCGAGTAGCTGGGATTACAGGCGCCACACTTCAGCTAATTGTTTGTATTTTTAGTACAGACAGGGTTTCAAACTGCTGGTCAGGCTGGTCTCAAACTCCTGGACGCATGTCAGGGTGATCCACCCACCCTGCCTCCCAAAGGGTTGGGATTACAGGCGTGAGCCACCGCCCTGCCAGCACACCATTTAGTAACGTGATTGTTTCTATAGAGCAAATTGATTTCACCTAGAGGGAATTCTCACCTTCCACGCGGTATTGGGGCATCAATCAGATCTCAGGTTCATTTTCGTGAAGGGTTGTTTTGCTTAGCAACTCCAAATGATAATTCCAGGGGTGAATTTGAATATGCGTACTCCTGCAGACTACTTGGGCTTGGCATCTTTCGTGGACTCCACTCAGCTTTCTATTTCTTACCTTTTTATTGTTTCTCCAACTCATCTCCTTTCAGCTTTATCAACCAATCATCATTTCCCCTACTTTATTCTTTGGTGAACAGCTCTTAGGCTTAATGAGATTGTTGCTTCAAAGATAATTATTGTAAAAGTCTAGCATGTAGGCTAATGAGCAAAGTGCAAAACAATTTTGAGTATGAAGGTTACAGACAAGGGTGCAATTCACTCAAAAAACTGAGAAGAAAAACAGTCTATGCTTGGCACAAACCATAACCAACTCCTAGGTGTGTTTGTGAAAAATGCCTTCACCTGCAACCCATTACATATCTAATTTTCGCTTTGAATACAGTCAGTGAAAATTAATAATTTAATACAGATAATTAAGGTGGTCCCTAGACCCCACTTCTTTAAGTGTGCACTTCTTCCTCAAGTATTACCATTTTAAAGTAGTAGTAAAGTCAAGAACTTGGTCTTCTATTGTCTCCAGCAATACACATCACAGTGTCCCATACACAGGATCACTAATTGGATGGGTTCGCCCCACACTTCAAAGCTACCTAAATACAAACACACTAGAGAATACAGGAATACTTACTGCATATTTCTCTTAGGTTGCTGTTCTGCTTTAGCATAATGTTTCCCAAGTTTAGGATAATTGAAGAGTTATCTGGGCTTCTTATTTCAAACTGTAGATTCCTGGGCCTCACATCCAGAGGGATCTGATTCTGTAGATCTCAAGTAGGGTCCAGGGCCCTGAGCTTTTGGAAACATCAGAACTGGATTCTGATGCAGGTGGTCAGAAACCCCAGTGAGGTGGTTTACTAGTACCTGGAAGCCAACCATCCTTATTGGTTCTATTATTGTCCAATTATTTTTAAACTGTTTTTATTTCCATTTTCAAAACCAAATAAATAAATCTGGTCAATCTAATTCCCTGGGGTTAGGTAAAGATGAAAATGATTATGTTGGACATTTGTTCCAGAGACAGACATCAATGTGCTCAGTAAAGAGAATCGACCATTTTATTTTCTTTTATTATATATATAATATATTTAATCTATAATACTATATATAGTATATACTTAATATATATTATGCATCTCATGGTCTGTCCCTGTCCCTCCTGCCCATGCAGTGGCATGGATCTCACTTCATTGCAACCTCCTGCCTACCAGTTCAAGCTGCATTCCCGTCCTCTGCCTCCAGAGTAGCTGAGATTACAGGTGCATGCCACCAGGCCCGGGCTAATTTTGGCTTTATAGAGATGGGGTTTCATCATATTGGTCAGGCTGGTCTCAACTCAAGGACCTCAGGTGATCCACCTGCCTTGGCCTCCCAAAATGCTGAGATTATAGGCATGACCCACCTCACACCTGGCCAATTGCCCATTTTAAATGAACGAATGATTAAAACAACAATAACACAAAAACAAATAAACCAAAACCAAATAACTAGGGAGAAGGAGGGAGGACTACGAAGTAGAGGGTAACCCTTTACATAGGTAAACCAGAGTTATCCCTCTTCAGGGTAAAAGTGATTCTCTTGCCTAACCGCTAATACCGCCATGCCAGGAAAGCCATCGGAGTATAACCTCAATTAAGCAAATGTTCCTCTGGTCTGTGGGCTAGCCCTGCCCAGTTGGGTGTCAAGCCTGATAATTTCTGGGAGTAGAAACATAAGCTGAAGATCAGAAACTGGCCTTGATAAACCCAAGAACTCACCTTTAATTATTAAATTTTCCCAGAAAGGGCCAGGTGTAAAGTGGCTCCTGGCCACTTTGGGAGTGGCCAGGTGGGAGGACTGCTTGAGCCTAGCCCAAGACCAGCTCTGGCAACATAGCAAGACTCCCTCTATTTCATTAAAAATAAAAAATTCATCCAGGCATAGTGGTTCATGCCTATAGTCCCAGTTAATTAGAGGCTGGAGGTAGGAGGATCGCCAGGGCCTAGGAGGTTGCTGTGAGATTACGACACAACCACCGCACTCCAGCCCAGGACAAAGTGAGACCTTGGTCTCTGGGGTGAAAATGTTTTCCTAGGGAAGAATCTATCCTTAGAAAAAAATTTTAAAAAATATGAAAAAATGCAAATAAAACAAAATATTTAGGTTAAAGTGGGATTATTCCTGTGAGGGGTACAGCTGGTTGCAGCCAAAGAGAAAGCACAGGGGGACTTCCTAAAATTACAAGCAATGTGTTATATCTCAAGTTGGAAGTAGTACTCAGCTGTTCATTCCATTCACCCATTTCTTATCTTTCTCTTGTTATTATTTTCATTTTTGAGACAGTCTTGCAGTACAGTCACTCCTGAGTGCAGTGGCATTTGATCACAGCTCATTGCAGCCCCAAATTCTCGGTTCACTCATCACTCCCCCGTGATCAGCCCTCCCAGTAGCTAGGACTACAGGAGCATGCCACCATGCTCAGCTAATTTTTAAAATTTTTTTGTGAGATGAGGGTTCACTATTTTGCCCAGGCTGGTCTTTGAACTCCTGGCTCCAGCAACTGCCCCAGCCTCCCAAAGTGCTGGGATTACAGGCATGAGCCACTGCACCTGGACAATTTTATTATTTTCTTCTTCTTTTCTTTTTTTTTTTGAGATGGAGACTCCACTCACAACCAGGCTGGAGTGCAGAGGTGCAATCTCAGCTCACTGCAACCCTCCGGGCCCCAGGTTCAAGCTAATGCGGCTTCTCAGTCTCCTCTCCTCGGTGCAGCTGGGACTCACAAGCGCAGCCACAATGCCCGGCTAATTTTTGTATTTATAGTAGAGATGGTTTCACCATTTTATTATTTTTCTTAAGTTCTTTTCTTATATGCTTTATGCTTTATACCCTTAATATAAACCACCTTAAATTAAAAATTTTTCTTTAAGAAAAGCTGTATTTCAAGTTATGTTTATATCAGTGTTATTTATAACAACAACATAAAATGGAAATAGCCTATTTGTTGGAATAAATGAATGTTAGTTCAACCATATGGTGAATGGAATATTATTCAGTTATTTGGGGTGGGCCATTGTTAGGTAGCACCCTATAGAAAGAAATCCATGTTACCAAAATGACTATTGACAAAAATAACCATGTGATTACAACCATGGAAAAACAATCCAGATAATAAGAATGTATGCTGCTGCGGATATAGTTGGTTTTAGCAAAAGGGATCATGAGCGTTTTTGCTTTGTTTTCTTTTTCTAATTCTATAGTCTGTTTATGTTGTTTTCTTTAATAATTACAATTTTGGGCTAGACATGGTTGCTCACGCCTGTGTATTCCCCAGAACTTTGGGAGGTCAAGGTGGTGAATTGAGGTCAGGAGTCTCTGAGACCAGCCTGCCAACACATGGTGAAAACCCCTGTCTCCTACTAAAAACATACACAAAATTAAAGCTGCATGATGGCTACACACCCTGTAATCCCAGCATACCAGAAGGCTGAGACAGGAGAATCACTTGACCCCGGGAGGCAGAGGTGGCAGTAAGCTGAGATTGTGCCACTGCACTCCAGCCTGGGCCATGAGCTGGTAGTCTGCCTTTAAAAAATAAATAATAATCAACTTTATTACAAAAGAAAAAAAGATTTCCAGAAACATGTTTTGTTTCACTATAAATTAAAATGGCCAGAAATCGTAATTGTGTTTATAAAGTTTTTGTATAGGAGGGGAAGTTTTCACAGAGAATGTCCTTTCCTTGATGTTTCTCAGTAACCTCTCAGCCTCTGCACCTCAGAGAACAAAGGTCTTTGCTAAGATTCAAATTCACTTGCCAAAAATTGAGTTTCCTCCTTTGGTTTTGCCATTGGCTACGTGTTTTCTATCACCAGAGACCTCCAGTAAATTGCTCACACACATCTCTCACAGCAAGGAGCTGACTAATCCTAAGGCTGGTTTGTTAGCAACTCACAGCCTATTATGCACCCCTATATTGCACACAATAATATATTTACCTGGGAATGATAAACCGTATTTACATTTGACCTGCGTCACCTTGTCAGTGCCAGCAGCTTATGTGTGTAAATATCACCACTGCCTTTTAGAAAGACATTGACAGTTGACATTGTGTTCCTGGTCTATAGTGTTGTGTAACACTGGGGAGGAGCAGAGGGGTGGGGAGAAAGAGCCTGTAAGGAAGACCAATCAGAAGCAAAATGAGATATGAACTTATAATCACTTCCAGCTTTATTTATGAAAGAAATGAAAAGCTGACACTTATGGGTTGTAGCTTCAAATAAACTTATTCTATTATTAGAGTTAAAGAACTGGAACAAACAACAAATTAATCAACATTCAATATATATTTCTATTAATCCATTGTAATATATAAGGAAAATCTTTGACAGAAGCAGCACATTTTTTTTCAGTGACTCAAAATAGGTCAAATGGAGAACAGCTGTTGCTCTATTATTATTAAATTCTGCTGTAATTTCATCAATGTGACAATATAGAATGTGGCATGATAGAAGAAATCACCAAGTAAAGAAGGTTCTGTGCTTTGTTTCTTGAGACTACAAGTCATTTTTAAACACACAATACACAGCCACACACACACACACACACACACACACACAAACCCTGTAGCTACTCCAGGTTAGGGAAAGAGGAAGCGGGGAACCCAAAGAGAAGAGAATAAAGATTTCAATTATCATTTGTTCTAGGAATGAAAACTATCTTAAGCCCAGTGCTTAAGTCTATGAGAATATTCAGCTTATATAGTGCAGTACATTTCGTTTTGAGGTTATTTTAGAGTCTTTCATGTCCCTCTGTACACAGTGTGACAGTAACAGTAACATAAAAGCCACCTGCAAATTTTTGTTTGCTAATAAGATTCCAGACCACACGAAAGGACATAGGTTGATTTTGCTAAACAAAACAAAAACCCCAAGAATATCTAAAGCTTGTTTTGAGTGTGAAAGAAGAATAAAGCAGGATTTATTTTTTATTTGGTTACAAAGAATGTAAGTTCTAAAAGCTGAAGAGAGTAAGGCAAAGGCTAACCAACCCTTGATGTAGGATATAAGGAAAAAATTATACAATGGCTAGTGAGATTGCAGAACACTCAATATAGCTAACTTTTCTCAAGACTGAGAAGGACAAAGTAGTTCCTTAGAATGAGTATCTTTGTATTGTAAGTTTGAATCATACCAGTACATATTAATCGTGTCCATTACTACTTTGACTTAATCTTTTCATTAATATTCAGGAATTACTGTGGTCAAAACCTTATTAACCAACAAAACCTGAGTGTGAAGGTGTTTCCAACTGGCCAGAGCAAAAGGCCAAACTCACCTATAATGAATCACCAACAACTACCTTGCGTTCTAAGTGTAACTGATATCCCTAAGCACACTAATCCTTAAATGTTTATGATGAAGAATTTCACCTTTGGCCCCTAGGTATACAGAAATCTTTTTTCAACCCCTATTTTACCAGGTGGTTGTTTTTTTAATGGGACTAGGGAAAATGGGTAAAACAGACTGTAGTGAGGATCATTCAAGTATACTATTTATTGATTGATTGATTGAGATGGAGTTGTGCTGTCACCCAG
>JAKGGE010001408.1:0-13006 GCA_023748175.1 Hoolock leuconedys | reverse complement strand
ACACAGTGTGACAGTAACAGTAACATAAAAGCCACCTGCAAATTTTTGTTTGCTAATAAGATTCCAGACCACACGAAAGGACATAGGTTGATTTTGCTAAACAAAACAAAAACCCCAAGAATATCTAAAGCTTGTTTTGAGTGTGAAAGAAGAATAAAGCAGGATTTATTTTTTATTTGGTTACAAAGAATGTAAGTTCTAAAAGCTGAAGAGAGTAAGGCAAAGGCTAACCAACCCTTGATGTAGGATATAAGGAAAAAATTATACAATGGCTAGTGAGATTGCAGAACACTCAATATAGCTAACTTTTCTCAAGACTGAGAAGGACAAAGTAGTTCCTTAGAATGAGTATCTTTGTATTGTAAGTTTGAATCATACCAGTACATATTAATCGTGTCCATTACTACTTTGACTTAATCTTTTCATTAATATTCAGGAATTACTGTGGTCAAAACCTTATTAACCAACAAAACCTGAGTGTGAAGGTGTTTCCAACTGGCCAGAGCAAAAGGCCAAACTCACCTATAATGAATCACCAACAACTACCTTGCGTTCTAAGTGTAACTGATATCCCTAAGCACACTAATCCTTAAATGTTTATGATGAAGAATTTCACCTTTGGCCCCTAGGTATACAGAAATCTTTTTTCAACCCCTATTTTACCAGGTGGTTGTTTTTTTAATGGGACTAGGGAAAATGGGTAAAACAGACTGTAGTGAGGATCATTCAAGTATACTATTTATTGATTGATTGATTGAGATGGAGTTGTGCTGTCACCCAGGCTGAGTGTAGTACGATCTTGGCTCTGCAACCTCTGCCTCCTGGGTTCAGCGATTCTGCCTCAAGCCTCCTGAGTAGCTGGGAAGGCTTGCACCACCATGCTCAGCTAATTTTTGTATTTTAGTAGGGGCAAGGTTTCACCACGTTAGCCAGGCTAGTCTCAAACTCCTGACCTCAGATGACCGCCCACCTCTGCCTCCCAATGTGCTGGGATTACAGGCATAGGTCACCTGGCCTGGCCTTGTCTTTATTTTCAAAGTATATTTTTGGTTTAGAAATTAACAATTACTTGTGGTATATGACCTAAATCTGTTACTATTTATAGTTTTCCATTTTATAGGTAATAAATATCTTTATAATACTTCTAAATTTTGAGGCTTCACTTGACTAAATCTGAGAGTTGAATCACATACAGATATTGAGGAAAGGAAAATTCAGGAGCTGGTAGGGCTGTTGTCATTATTCTTTTCTGTTTTATAACCTATGATTAGTAAAAACTGCTAACTGTAAGTTGCCTGCTGGGATTATTATAAGTGTTTTTCCTCAGATGCAGGCATACCAAATAGGTACTGTTTTTCTAGACTGCTTATCTAGAAACAACCACGGCACCTTCATGTTGGAAAACATATGAGGATGGGTTATTTTAAAACTAATACCACTCAAGTTTATATTTTGACTGTAACTCATAATTTATGTTCTTTATCCCTCTTACTTTGTCTGCTTTGTCCTAAATATTTTGTTAATTTTCTGTTATGCTGCGAAAAGGAATTGAAAATGTGGTCTAGTTTAAGATTGTAATAGAGGAAAATACCTACTGAAAGCAGACTAATTACACCTTTAGTTTTATCTGCTTTCTTCAGTGCACACCATCTCAGCAGAGTGGCATTCCAACTCTGGAGCTAAACAGGGGTTATTAGGATGGTAGAAATGCAGAAAGATCAATGGAGCCTCAAGGTTCAAAGTAAGTAAAAGGAATAGGCTACTAATATACACAATACTGGATGAATCTCAGAACAATTATGCTGAGTGAAAGCCAGACAAAACAAGTGCATACAGTATGGTCCATTTTATCTAAAACTCCAGAATGCAAACTAACCTGTGGTTACAGAGAAAGGTAGATCCGGTGGTTACCTCTGGGGAGGGAGTAGGGACACCAGAGGGAGATGGGAGGGAACAAGAGGAATAGGCAAGGGACAAGCAGAAACTTTTGGGGATGATAGACATGTTGCCACTATCTTGCTTGTGATGATATCACAAAAGATGCGTATTTGTGTCAAATTTAATCAAATTTGTATGCTTTAAATATGTATAGCTAATAAATGTCAATTATCTCAATAAAGCTGCCTTTTTTTTTTTTTTGAGACAGTCTAAAGCTCTGTCCGCAGCTGGAGTGCAGCATGAATACCAAACTCCTGCAACCTCTGCCTCCCTGGTTCAAGCGATTCTCTTGTCTCAGTCTCCTGGTAGCTGGGATTACAGATTGTGTGCCACAATGCCCAGCTAAGTTTTTCTTATTTTTAGTAGAAGACAGGGGTTTCACCATGTTAGCGGGATGGTCTTGATCTCCTGGCGTCAGGCGTCTGCCCACCTTGCCCTCCCAAGTAGCTGGGATTACAGGCATGAGCCACCGCACACCCAGCCTAAAGCTGCTTTTTAAAATGGAAAAAAGTATATTACTCTACCAGAAATGACAATAATGTTGTGTGGAGATGGGGTGAGTAATAGTTTCCAAAGTTAGCCATGTTTTATTCATTGTGAGGTGGAGTGGTAAATGTATGTCATTATACAGTCTCTGTTTTGTCTATGTTTGGAAACTTTTATGCAAGAAAAAGGAGGAGAGACTTGATATGATGACTAAAGGAAACTATATCACTCTCTGGTTGTGTTTATACTTCAGGATTAATGAAAATTCCCAGGGACCACCTTCTCCTCCTGCACCTGTCATGCATTCTCTCCCTGGCTGAAGGTGTTATTCTTTGCTGTAGTCAAAATATTTTTTTCTACTCATGGTTGTGTTACATAAATAACCTCCCTATGCCCTATATACAGATTTTGTGTCACCCACACTGACTTGTAGTTTCTTTTTATTTTTCAAGATGAAGTTTCAAGAATGCTTATGAGAATGTATGTATGGTAGCTATAGGGTTTTGTTATCAGTAACAAACCCCTACTTTTAATGGAATGGACAGGGTCTGCTGTTTCCAGTTTAAGGATGTTATAGGAAGTGAATATATGGGTTCATTAGGTCCCTGGTAATTTAGGTGACTTTTTAAGATACGTTTTGTTAATCAAAGAACAATTTTCATCCAAAAGAAGTCACATGGAGGCCAGGCATGGTGGCTCAAGCCTGTAATCCCAGCATTTTTGGAGGCCAAGGCGGACAGATCCTGAGGTCGGGGAGGTTCAAGACCAACCTGACCAACATAGAAACCCTATCTCTACTTAAAATTTAGCCGGGCATGGTGGGCGCGTACCCTAGAATCCCAGCTACTTGGGAGGCTGAGGCAGGAGGAATCACGCAGACAGGAGGCGGAGGTTGCAGTGAGCCAAGATGGCACCATTGTGTTCCAGCCTGGGCAACAAAAAGCGAAACTCCATCTCAATCAAAAAAAAAAAAAAAAAAAAAAAAAAATAGAAATTAAGCATCACTTTAAATGTGGAAAATACTGACCAACATTTATAACTGTCAAGAATAATCTCGTTATTTTCTATTTTTCACACTAGTTCAAGAAGTTACTACTAAATTATATGAGTAAGAAACTAAAGTGCTAGCAAACAAATGGACTGCTGGCCTTTTACTATGTCTGTGCATATGTCAGTGTATATGGAGCTGTCTTTGAAGATAAAGATTATACTTAGATTTACTTTTGTAGACTATAAATCTAAACCTGTCTCTTCTTTCCCTCTTCTCTCAGATGACTGTAAAGGAGCAGCAGAGTGGAAAATTCCTCCTTGTATTTCTAACTGGAAAATGCAAAGGTAATTAAGTTGTCAAAATCAGTCTCTAATAGCGCAACCTACTGGGAAAACACCAATAAAACAACTACAGCCTGCATAACTATGGTTGGAAACAACATGTGGTTTAAACTGAGTATTTTCAAAAGGAATGCCCAATTTGGTGACTTTTAATGTAATAGAAATGTTAGTATACCAGGCAAGTGAATACTGTGTCAGTTCTTTTTTTTTTTTTTTTTTTTTTTTTTTTTTTATTGAGGCAGTGTTGCTCTGTCACTAGGCGGCTGGAGTGCAGGTGGTGATCTCGGCTCACCAGCCTCACCTCCCAAGGTTGAAGTGATTGCCCCTGCCTCAGGCTCTGAGGTAGCTGGGACTGAGCACATGCCACCGCCTGGCTAATTTTTGTATTTTAGTAGAAGCAGGTTTCACCCTGTTGGCCAGGATAGTCTTGATCTCCTGACGATCCGCCGTCCTCGGCCACTCAAAGGGCTGGGATTGCAGGTGTGAGCCACTGCACCCAGCCCCATATCAGTTCTTTTAGTGGTGTAGCTGGCGACACATAGAAGAATAAGTAGAATAAAATTGTCATACCAAATACAAGATGGTATTTAAGAAACTCAGGTATATCTAAAAATTGCCTAAAGAGAGTGAACTGATTGTGAGAACAGGTAAATGGATACTTTAAGTGCTTTTAATATTCCTTCTTTGTCTCTGTAGTAGTGAGGCTTAAACTATATATCTCTAATAATCATTAGAAGTTTCTAGGGTTATTCAGAATCTATAGATTGTGGGATAGATTTGCTAATTACTGTTTTAGTCTTCCCTGCATCATAGTTCATGATTTTTATTTTGATGGATAAAGAAGGCCATTTCAGGTTTCTTAAGAGAATTTATGTACTCACCCTAAACAAAGAGGGTTGTCGACTGGTCTGGTTAGGTTGATTAATATTATGTAACTGGATGAGTATCTTGAGCTGGTTCTGTAGCTTCATTTTATTATAAGACCCATGGACTAAAAGTCAACATTTGAGAACTAGTCAGATATCTGGAAAATAAAAGCTAAGCCACCAAAGAAGTTACATAGATGTTCAAGTACAGTTCTTAGAGTTGTGAAATGGGATTAAAGTTTTAAGAATGTAGAATGTCAGTTGTTTATCAAACATTTTTTTTTTTTTTTGAGACAGGGGTCTGGCTCTGTTGCCACTTGAGCTAGAGTACAGTGGTGTGATCATGGCTTACTGCAGCCTCAACCTCCCAGGCTCAGGCGATCCTCCCACCTCAGCCTCCCGAGTAGTTGGGACCACAAGTGTGCCCAACCATGCCTGGCTACTTTTTTGTATTTTTGGTAGAGACGGGGTTTCACCATGTTTGCCAGGCTGGTCTTGAACTCTGACTCAAGCAATCCACCTGCCTTGGCCTCCCAAAGTGTTGGGATTACAGGCTTGAGCTACTGCACCCCAGCCTTTTTTCTATTTGCTAAAACTAGGGATTCTAAGAATATAACAGATCATTAAGACAATGCAAGAAGCAGATTTAGCTTCCTATAGATGCTAAGATTATAGTGATTCTACCTTTGTTTGACTGTTACATTTATACGGAGCAACTGTTGGTGTTTTGACAGTTTCCTTTTATTAAAATCCACAATTATTAACACAAGTATCTATTTTTCCAGAGCTTGGGTTCTGAAATCTATATCTGAAGTTTAAATCCTAGTCGTCCCTTTGCTGTGCTGACCTTAGGGGATGTTACCAAAACATCAGTGAAATGGACACAATAATGTTAGAAAGCTTTATACAGAGTTGTCATTGAAGGTTAAATGAGACCATGAGTTAGTAGGGTCTTGATCTTCTACATAAAGCACTCATTGACAGCGATGTTGTTTTGCATCATTGTGAAGAAAGATACAAGAAAAAGAACCTCCAGTTAAGTGGTTCTCCAAAATGTGGGCATGGCTAGAATTTAATTTTAGCCAGGCTCGACGTCTCATGCACCATCCCAGCACTGGGGAGGCCAGGCCCGGATCACCCAAGGTCAGGAGTCAAAACCATCCTGGCCAACATGGTGAAACTCTGTCTCTACTAAAAGTACAAAAACTAGCTGAGTGTGGTGGCAGGCAGGCCTGCTTCTCCGGAGGCTGGGGTAGGATTCTTGCTTGAACAGGGAGGCAGAGGTTGCAGTGAGCGAGATAGCACCCTGCCCTCCAGCCAGAGGTGACAAGGCAAAGACTCCAGCTTCGAAAAGCCAAAATTAATTTAACTTCAAATAATTGGTGAAGCACTTCTGTGACTGGGTTTTCTGTCTGCTTTCACTCTGAGGGTTATACAATTCCATTAGACAAGCGTCTGGCTGCTTTGATGGAAGGGACTACGAACCCAATTTACATAAATGAAAATTTAATATAAGAATTGGCAGAAGCCCTCTACATTGCTGATGGGAGGTTGGTTTGTTATAATTTGTTTAATGCTCTTGTTACTTTTAAATCCATTCTTGGTTACCTAAAGGTACTGATAATTTAACTATAACGAGCACCCAGAGAGAGAGTCTCTTACGGTACGTGTGTCAGAAATAGCAGCTGCTAGTTGGCAGCTCTCTACATCTCCCAGCCTTTGTGAGTATTATTTGCCACACCCACAGTGGTGTCCGGCTCCCTCACAACATGTCAGAATAATGGTTTGCTAGGATGATCCCCATTTTATGAAGATTGCTAGGTTTGCTAATTCTTGATTTCCAAATTTTCCTCTGTTTTAGATGTAGATGTCCCCCAAAGGGCAGTTTGCAGAAAGACGAGATAAACATTCTAATGAATTGAATGCTACATAAGGCTGGCGTTCATAGCATTGGCCATCTATTAATATTACATAATGTATTAAATATTATGGAATTAGGCTGGGCACAATGTCCATCTGTATAATGCAACACTTTGGGAGGCAAAGACTGGTGGATTGAGGTTGAGGAAGTTCAAGACCCAGCCCAGCCAGTGTGTTGAAACTCCCATCTCTACTAAAAATACAAACATTTAGCTGGGTGTGCTTGCAGCACCTGTAATCCTAACTATTTGGGAGGCCTTTAAGGCAGGAGAATCTGCAGACAGGAGCAAAGGTTGCAGTGAGCCAGAGCTTTCCCTGCACTTAGCCTGGGCAACAGAGTAAGACACTTCATCTCAAAAAAATATATATAAGAAATATAAATATTATGGAATTAATATGTGATACAGAAGTTCACATGCATCATAGCATGTGTTTTGGAACTATAAAAAATGTGTCTTCATATCTGGTGGGTACTCTCATAAAAATTATCTAGCAGATGGTTAAGATTTTTTCTTGAGTTGACTTGATTAATTTTGAAAATGTTATTAATTGAAAATGTTATTAATTTTGAAAATGTTGGCGAGTGCAGTGGGCTCAAGCTTGTAATCCCAGCACTTTGGGAGGCAGTGAGCGGGATCACAAAGGTCAGAGATCGAGACCAATTGAGACCATTCTACTAAAAATACAAAAAATAAAAAATAAAAAATAAAAATTTTGAAAATGTTATTTTTTGAGATGAATCTTACTATGTTGCTAGGCTGGTCCCCGGCTCTGAGCTCAGGCAGTCCTTCCACCCTGGCCTCCCAAAGTGCTGGGATTGCAGGGAGAACCACTACATGCAAGCTTTTAATTTTGTTCTTTGGGTGTTTTCCTAAGAAAGCATTAGTGAAATGCTTGACACCCTAAAGATGAAGTAGAGGAGTCACGATGGAACAATCTCATGGATAATTAGCAATAACAAATCTGAATTCTGTATAATTACTCACCTGTAGATGTTAGAGAGTTGGATGATAGCCATAAATATTTATCCATGATAGTGTCCCTGTTTAACATAGTGACTTTACCAACAGGCTCGTGAAGCTGTGGAAATCGTTACTTAGAGTAAGAGAAAAATGGCTCCAGAAAGAAAGGAAAACATGAAGAGAAACTTGAAATGGCCCAGAAAGCCAGGAGAGAGAGAAAGAGCTGGGATCAAAACTCATGTGGGAGTATGACATTCTCATTACTGAATTGAATTTTACTTGGTGACAAAATATATCTCATTTTAGAAAATCTTGTTTTCCTACTGCATATATAAAATAGGTACATATAAACAAAATTTAAGATACATCAGATATAGTGTAGAAATGGAGAGTTTTCTCTGCCTTAGTAGCTGGAAACAGCAGAAGATAAGAAAAAAGCAGGTCTTCCAGTTGGGACTGTACAAGAGATTTTTTAAACTTCTGAGCAGTGTGCTTTTTTCAAAGTGCATTATTACCACTCAAATGATAGGCTTGATTTTCTCTTGCTTTAATCTCAAAACTTAAGAAGTGGGTATCTAATGGAATAATTCAAGCTCCCTCTTCTGATTGCTGAAATAATCCAGAGTTTTCTATCTTGTAAAGCTCTGATGCATTTCTTATCATTAAATCTGCCAGTATTTCTCTCTGACTTTACTTAGTGAATCTACATTGGTGTATTAATTCCAATTGGGGGGGTGGGAAGTGAGGAGTCTAAAGTATAATTCAAGAAATTTTGTGAGGGTGGTTTTTTTTTTTTCATTACTAAATTCTTACCTGGTACATTTATTCCATTCTTTCATTTATTTGGTTCATATTGAGCATCTGCTGGTGTGTAAGGTTCTCTTTAGACACAAAGTGTTTTGTAGACAGTGGGTAGGGGGATGGGATGTAACAGTCCAGCATTCTGGTAGTGTGGAGCAGACAGAAGTTAATCATGTAGTATAGTAAAGGTAATAATTGCTATGGGGGAGGAAAAAATAAGCCAGGGAAGAGGATATAAAATTGCCAGAAGGTGAGGAGTGGTCAAATAGCCCTCACTTCACAGATGAATTACTGTTAACAGAAGTACTTGAAGAAAGAAAGTAAGGAAGCAAACCATGTGGATTTCTGGGAAAGAGCATCCACACAGAAGAGACAGCCAGCAAGATTACATAGCTCTGAGTTGAAGAGGTATGCCTAGTGTGGCTCAAAGAGAGCAGACAGTCCAATATGACTGGATTGTATGAGAGAAAGAAGGGGATAAGTAGAGGAGATGAGGTGTCCAGAATAGTTAGGGCAGATGCGAAGGTGGTGGCCAGATGTATGGCCTTTTAACCTAAAGATGAGCTTTTACTACAATTGAAGGAAGTTGTTGCAGGGTTTTGAGCAGAATGATGTGACCCTGACATATTGTTTTCAACTTTATGGAGGTATAATTGGCAAATAAAAGTGTATAAAACATACAACATGATGTTTTAATATACACTGTGAAATATTCACCACTGTAAACTAATTAACTTACCAGTCATCTCTTATAGTTACTTTTACATTTTTTGGTGAAATTGCCAAGATCTACTCTCTTAGCAGAATTTCAAATACACACAATGCAGTGCACTGTTAACTATGGTTAACATACAGTATATTACATCTCCCAGAACTTGCATCCTGCATAAATGAGAGACTGTACCATATGACCATTTCCCCTAACATATATTTTTAAAAAGACCTCCTAGCTGCTGTGTTGAAGCGGAATACTGTGGAATGGGCATGGGCTAATGCCTTGGAAATAAACTGTAAGAGATGGTAACAAGGGTAGCAAAAACATGGTCCCATATTGGATGTATTTTTTGGTGGTAGGATTGACAAAATTTGTTTGTGGATTACGTGGAGATGCGAGAAAAAAAGTAGGAGGTTAGGATGACTCCAGAACTTTTATCCTAAGCAGTTGGGGAAGGATTAAAATTGCCAACTGCTTGGGATAAAAATAAACTCTACATTTACTAATATTGGGAGAGACTGCAGGAGAACAGTTTGGGAGGGAAAGATGAAGAATTTATTATAGTTAAGGATATGTTAAGAAGTTTAAGATGAGTTGCCAGGTGGTGGTTACAGGAGTCTAGAGTTCAACCATGGGAAATAACCAGGGTTTTAAGTAGTGATCCACTTCCCTCCCAGTTATAGATGAATGACTAATAAGGTGAGATATAAATACCTACCTGGTTTGTATACCTAACCATAAGAGATAATTAGAAGTAGGCTTTACTGCATCTGAGTTCTCTAAACTAATGAGAAAAGACAACAGAATGGTTCTCAAGAAATTAAAAAATTTTTAACCGAATCTCTTGCCATCTTGAATGGTAGTAAAGCTAACATTTATCAGGTGCTTATTATAGTGGGCACCACTCTGAGTCACTTTATTTGCATTATCTCATAATCCCTGAGGTAACCCTATGTAGTAATTTTATTATTGTGACTGTTTGCAGAGCAGGAAACTAAGGCTTATAGTGATTAAGTAATCTGCCCAGGTCACATGGTTAGTGGCTATAGAAACAGGATTTGAATCCAGACAGGCTTGCTCAAATCTTATGCTCTTAACTGTACTCCATTCCTCAGACTGGCGAGGGTAGGAAAAAATGAAGATAGATATAAATGCAGTGGAAATCAAGATCCAGCCAGCCCTAAGGAAATAAGCAGACAGTTGCTTTTATTCAATGAATCTTTGAAATATAAAGGGAAACATGCATAATTCTTTTTTTTTCTGACTTTTTTTATTATTACTATTATTTGGTTTTTGGAGACAGGTTTGCAGCTCTTGTTGCCCAGGTTGAAGTGCAATGAGTAAATCTCAGCCTGACTGCAACCTCTGCCTCCTGGGTTCAACAATTCTCCTGCCTGACCTTCAGTAGCTGGGATTAGGTGTCATCACCATGCCCAGCTAATTTTTTATTATTAGTAGAGATGGGGTTTTTCCATATTGGCCAGGCTGGTCTCAAACTCTCGGCCAAGGTGATCCTGCCTCAGCCTCTCAGTACTGGGATTACAGGCATAAGCCACCACCCAGCCTTTCCTGACATTTTATTATGAACATTTTCAAACATAGAAAAGCTGAAAAAATTATATGATGAACACCCACATTATCTCCTACCACCTAGATTCTACACTTAATTTTTTTTTTTAAAACCAATTAACATTGCTCCCATGAAGAAAAGCTCAGGACTTGACAGCTTCACTGCGAATTCTTCCAAACATTTAAAGAACTAAATACCAGTTCTACTCAAACTATTTAAAAAAAATTGAAGAAGGAATGCTTCAAATTCATTCTACAAGGTCGGTATTATCCTGACACCAAAACTAGACAAATGCATAAAAAAAGCCATTTCTGCTCTATAAACCGTCCCAAATTCCAAAATCACCATAAAATTCCTGTGAAAATTACGCCCCAACTCCATCTCAATATACAAATGTTGAACTATCTTATGAGGATGCAAGGATGGTTCAATGCTAAATCAGTAATTGTGATACATCACATTAATAGAACCAGAATAAGAACCATAGCATCATTTCAATAGAGCTGAAAAAACTGAAAAAATTCAACATCCAGCCTTCAGGATAAAAACTCTCAACAAGTGGGCTTAGAAGGAACATAACTAAAATATTTAAGGCCCTTATGTGACAGACCCACAGCTGACATTATACTGAATGGAGAAACAGTGAGAAGAGGATCTTGCTCTGTAAGGATCTGGAACAAGGCAAGGATGCTTACTTTCACCACTGTATTCAACATGGGACTGGGAGTCATGCCAGAAGAAATTTAAGGCAAGAGAAGAAATAAGGGCATCCAGATTGGAAGGAAGGCAGGCACAGTGGCTCACACCTGTAATCCCAGCAGCACTTTGGGAGGCTGAGCTGGGCCCAGAATCCACTTGGGGTCAGGAGTTCGAGACCAACCCTGGCCAACATGGTGAAACCCTGTCCTATACTAAAAGAAAATAAATTAGCTGGGTATGGGGTGAAGTTCACTTGTAATCCCAGCTACTCAACAGGACACTGAGTCACAAGGGTGCTTGAGCCCAGGAGGCCGGGGAGGTTATGAGGCTGAGATCCCGTACCACTGCATGCAACCTGGGCAACAAAGAAAACAAGACTCCATCTCAAAAAAAAAAAAAAATAAGACATCAGTTATACTTTGTCAGAACAATATGATCCTATATTTAGAAAAACCCTAATGGCATACCAAAAAACTTAAAACCGATAAGCAGATTCAGTAACATTACAGATACAAAGAACCAACATACAGAAGTCTGTAGCATTCTATATACAAATAGCATACCCAAGCTGAAAACAAAGAGGCAGTCCCATTTATAATAGCTACAAAAAAACTACCTAGGAATAAAGGGTTTTTTTTTTTTTTTTTTTTGAGACAGGGAGTCTCACTCTGTAAATAGCCAGGCTGGAGTGCAGTATGGTACTGCCATAAGAAAACAGACACATAGACCAGTGGAACAGAATAGAGAACCCAGAAATAAATGGATTGGCTGTAGCGCTGGAATTTTTTGATTGTGTGGAGACAGGTCTCACTCTGTCATCCAGCCTGGGTGCAGTGGTGTAATCTTAGCTCACTGCAGCCTCCCGCCTCTCAGGCTCAAGCTATCCTCCTGCCTTGGCCTTCCAAGTAACTGGGACTAAAGAAGGCGTGCACCACCAGCCTGGCCAAAACCACTGTATTATTTGTAGAGAACCAGGGGTGTTGCCACACCCCAGGGTGGTCTCTACCTCCTGGCCTCAAGTGATCCGCCTCCAGCCTCCCAAAAGTGCATTACAGGCATGAAGACACCACCATGCCCAGCCAATGCATGGATTTTTAACACTGATGCCCAAAGCATACATTGGGGAAAGGATAGTCTCTTCAATAAATAATGCTGTGAAAATCAGTATTCACATGCAAAAGAATGAAAATAGACCTCTATTTCTTATCACATACAAGAATCAAATCAAAATGGATTAAAGACTTAAATGTAGGCCTGAGCTATGGAAACTAGATGAAAACTTGTGGGAGGACATGCCTCAGGACATTGGTCTGGGCAAAGATTTTTTTGGGTAAAATCTCAAAAGCACAGACAGCAAAAGCAAGTATAGACAAATGGGATTGCTTCAAGCTGAAAAGCTTCTGCACAGCAAACAGTCAACAGACTGAAGAGAGGGGCAGCCACCTAGAGAATGGAAGAGAAAATGGTTTACCAAACTATCCATTTAAGAAGAATTAATAACCAGAATGTACAAGAACTTAATAGCAAAGAAACCAGATAATCACGAGGATTTTTAAAATGGGCAGAGTGATCTGAATAGACAGTCTCAAAAGAAGACATACTTCAGGCCAACAGGTGTGTATGAAAAAATGTTCAGCATCACTAATCATCAGGAAATTCAAAGAAACAAAACCACAGTGAGATATTATGTCGCCCCAGTTAAAATGGCTGTCATTAA
>JAKGGE010000907.1:0-19993 GCA_023748175.1 Hoolock leuconedys | reverse complement strand
AAGTGCATTACAGGCATGAAGACACCACCATGCCCAGCCAATGCATGGATTTTTAACACTGATGCCCAAAGCATACATTGGGGAAAGGATAGTCTCTTCAATAAATAATGCTGTGAAAATCAGTATTCACATGCAAAAGAATGAAAATAGACCTCTATTTCTTATCACATACAAGAATCAAATCAAAATGGATTAAAGACTTAAATGTAGGCCTGAGCTATGGAAACTAGATGAAAACTTGTGGGAGGACATGCCTCAGGACATTGGTCTGGGCAAAGATTTTTTTGGGTAAAATCTCAAAAGCACAGACAGCAAAAGCAAGTATAGACAAATGGGATTGCTTCAAGCTGAAAAGCTTCTGCACAGCAAACAGTCAACAGACTGAAGAGAGGGGCAGCCACCTAGAGAATGGAAGAGAAAATGGTTTACCAAACTATCCATTTAAGAAGAATTAATAACCAGAATGTACAAGAACTTAATAGCAAAGAAACCAGATAATCACGAGGATTTTTAAAATGGGCAGAGTGATCTGAATAGACAGTCTCAAAAGAAGACATACTTCAGGCCAACAGGTGTGTATGAAAAAATGTTCAGCATCACTAATCATCAGGAAATTCAAAGAAACAAAACCACAGTGAGATATTATGTCGCCCCAGTTAAAATGGCTGTCATTAAAAGGCTAATAACATTACTGATCAAAGGCAAGGGTAAAAGGCCTGCCCTCTCCCCAACTTCTGAACCGCCTAGAAGGGACTCATCTAGCTCTAGTGGCTATAAAGTGGAATGAATCCAAGGCCTTGATAGAACTGCCTTTGTAGCTGTGAGCTCTTTGCCCAGTCCTGTTTCTTTCTCATTTTCACAAAGTTTTGACTACTAGGGAAGTTTTAATAAACATTATACACCTGGATCTCTTGAATTCTCTTGGGGTTGTCTTCCCAGAGAACTTAAGCTGTGATATCAGAAATTCTTTACAAATAAAATATATTTTATTATATAAAATCCATGATCCCAACAAGTTCGTCTTCATCAAAGCTTCAGGCCATTCCCAATTCCTACATAACCTACACATCTTCAACCCTCAAACACTTCTACTGAATCCATTGTAAATCACACTATTGGCAGCAAATTTTTTTATATCTGTAACATAGTATAGATGCTAGGTATCTGCCTTTTTAGGGTTGTCCAAAGGGCAAACCCCTTTCAGTGGGGATAAATTAACTCCTAAGAGTCTGGAGCAGAGATTCCACTGAGTTGTAGAATGTTGGAGAAGTGGGTTTTATAAAATGGTATGTCTCTCTAGATACCTAGCTAGATTTGCCTTCAATAGCAAAGTACATGTATGGTATTGTACCTCATGGTGTATTGTTATGAAGCTTACAAAAAAATAATTTGGCTCTGAACAGCACTCAGAATGCTTTATATTTATTATATATGTTTGTGCCATTGCACAAGCCATGGGCATGTACAGTAAGAAAAGATTTACCAAGCTAGAAGCTTTCATTGTATCTTGTCATCATTCCTCTGTCTTTTTATGTTGCTTTGCAGTTCATGGCACAACATTATAAAAACTGTCCTGAATATGTTTTTACATTCATCCCCTATCATTTTCTCACACAACCCTGGTTAAATCCTACTCTCTGAAACTGCACCAAAGCAGTAAGGAGATTGTGGAAAACAGTAAAGCCATGCTGGACTGAACTCACCTAGGTTCTAATAAAGTCTGTGTGGGGACAAAGGATATATCATTTCCCTAGATTTTATCTCTTGTTCTATATGAGATTTTACACTTCCTCCTTTCTTCGCTAAGCCCCCAACATTCTGCCATACTTAACTTTCTGTTAATATTCATATATGTTTTCACCCCCACATCTACAAACAAATTTTACCCATACCTCCCAATCTTTCTGCCCACCTGTCAACTGAGTCCTGTTTCGTCACGTACTGACATTCAGGTCCAAAGTTATATCTTCTCACCTGAGATATCACGTCCCTCCCTCTCATAGAATCATTCATCATAAAACGCTCTGTAATGTCATCACACCATGTTGTAAAACTCTCTTTGATTCTATGTACCTCTCTAGCCTCATCTCTCTGTTCCCCATAGAAAACAAGACAATTAAAGTTTATTATAATTGCTCCCTCACTCATTTCAAAATTCCATCTTGCAAAGTCCAACCATTTTTTCCCTTTGTGTTTTACCAGGCTCTAGGAGTAGCACGTGGTTCCTGCTTATAATTTATACAAATGATACATTGCAGAGAGACAAATTTTCCTGCTGTATCTGAATCTCCTTTCCTGGTGCTTCCTTTACCCTTAATACTTGAGTGTTTGGGGTCTTGGACCTCTTCTCTCATCTATCTGTGCTCAGTCAGGCTCAAGGTTTTAAAAAAGTTTTCTATAAATCATAACTCCCCAAATTTAAGTATCCCTTGAGGCCCTACTCTGCTAACCCAAATTTGTATATCTTACTTCTTTTTGTATATCCAATTGATGACTTAAAAGTCAATGCATTATAAATCCAAAACTTGAAGTGCTGGATTTCCACCTCCTATAGGCACTGTAGGACCTGCTCCTTCTGTTGTATATCCACCTCTTAACAAATGACAAACCGTTTCCTGGCTTGCTCAGGATACCTCTGCAATGATCTTTTGATTCCTTATACTCCATTAAACAAGTAAATTACTTGAGTTTTATTTTTCAACATATCGCGGCTTGATGCCTTCTTACCTTCTCCATTATTTTCGACGCTTTGCATTATTGTAATTGACCTATAAATGGTCTCTGTTAGAACTTTTACTTCTATGATTTACTTCTAATTATTCGGCCACACAGCAGCTGAGGCCTTCCATTAAAAAAAAAAAAATCAAGGAAAACAATTTCACCCCTTCCATTTCCTGTCTTCCAATGTATTTTTATTGTACTTGGAATAATGTCTAACTATCAACATTAATATAGAACTATCACTACCGTCTAAATAGCACCAGTTTTAGCAGAGTCTCTTCTCTCCCTCTTATTCTGTCAATTTCCCTCATCTCTGTGAGCTCCATGTCACTGGCTCCTCCTTACAGGTACCAGGAAACACCACACACTGTCTATCTCAAGAAACCTGCCTTGCCTCATCTTGGCAGAAATTCCACTTCTCACAAATACTTCCGTAGATTTGCTACTACCCAGGCCTCTGCTCTCAGATATCTTCCCGAGTATCTCCCAAATATGCCACCATCCCTTACTTCTAGGTGGGAATTCCACACCCCACCCCTATCATTTTACAGGATGTACTTTTTCCCATAGCACCCTACATCTTCTATATGTAAATGATTGCTTATTGATTTCAGCCTGTTTCCCTCCTTGGAATATAAACTTGGGAATAGAGGATATTTTTGTTTTATTTTCCCAGTTTGAGTTTCCAATGCCTGGAACAGTGCCTGACCCATGTTTCCACTCAATAATTACTTGTAAAGAGACACACACACATTCATTTTGACACTACTTGAGTAGATATTTTTTAGATATTTTTTCCAATTATCATTCTGTGGGCAAAAGTTATAAATTGTCAATTGATGCTTTCGACCAGTTCTGCAATCCATGATTTATTGTTTTACTGGGTAGGAATAATTCCAAACTAGGAGTTTAATATGTATTGAAAACCAAACAATATAGTATTACGTATAATGTTTGTATTTTAAAAATGTGCTTCTTTAATCCCTACTAAATAATGTTATACATTTAGATATCTCTCTATTTACAGAGAAAGGTGATGATGTTTTGATATGCAGCATTCATATAAAAATGCATCTCTCTCTCAATTTAAAGTCTTTTATCTCTTGTGATGACTGCTGAATCATGCAACTCTATGTGCCAAAAAAATCTATATTCAAGAAAATTTCTATTTTAGGGATTCCTTATCAAAGCAACTCTAATTGGATGTGGGACAACAAAACCATTTACCGAGACAGAAGGAATGTATCATACAGCTGTAAATCATATTGTAGCTATATTAAACTGAATTAATTGCTAATATGTTTTCCTCTAAATTTACTGTATTCGTCAGTAAAGAAGTAAGTCCTATAACTTCAGCATACTTCTATTATTAAATTTCCTTTTAGTTATATTGTCTCTGAACTCTTTAATATAGAGGTATCAACCTTGGCATTTGAAAAAAAGAGATTACACATTTTAGAGTATTTTGAACCTCAGGAAATGTCTAAATTTTTAAAATATTTTGCAGTTTGTTTTAAAAATTCTCTCTTACATTCTCATTTTGTTTCCTGTATTTCAGAGGTAAGTATTACCTATTTTTTCAAAAGTTTTATTTGTTATTCTCTTCTAATAAATTAAACATATGATTTGCTTTTTTCTTCTGTATATTTCTAACCTCTAACTTCTCTTTAAAACAATTTTGCTATCTTAATTGCGTTGGTAAACTCAATTTGATATGAAAGCAAATTTCATTTACATACTGTTTTCTCTTATCTCTAGATCATTAATTAAGCAGCAAATAAGATTCGCCCTCACACTGATCCTTGTGGCACCCACAAATACTGACATTTTGTTTCTGTTATACTTCAGTCGTTTTATATCCACAAGGCTCTGCTTTTATCTGAGCCAATTTGAATTTTTTAGCAATTATGACACTTATGAAATATTTTATTTGCTATTTTTTAAAATTATATTCCATCCTTGACATTATTGCCTTCTCTGCAATGATTCTGTGGTGAAAGTAGCCTAGGAGTTGTCTTTTTTATTGTGGCTTTTAAATTATGATTACTCAAATGAAAACTTTCAGATATTTTATCTTACTCTGTCATAGTATGACTGATTTAACCAATTCAGTCTTTTTTTTTTCTGAAACCTGTATATTTTTTTGTTTGGTTTTCTCTAATTCTACATTACTTTTCAAAAAACAATTGATGCAATCTTTTTTCATTTATAATTTGTTCATGAAATAGTCATAATATCTAAATCACTGGAAGAAGTTTCATCATGTCCTTGTACATTTGGGTATTTATTACTTTTTTTTCACATTTCTGTTATTCTTTATATTTCAAATCAAATATTTGCTAATTTATCAGCAAACATGCCACCATTCATTATTAATCAAAACTATTTTACATATTCATTTTTTGCATAGATTTTATATGATTCTTAGGTGTGAATTTAATGATTTTGGTTAAGACTTGATGGAATTCCTGTCAGATCTTAAATTATATGGAACGTCTTTATTTGGAGATTGCTCTTACGGTATGTAATAATACATCATACCATCATTTCCCAAAATTTTTGATCTATTTGTACATTTTCAATCTGCAATAATAGGGTAAATATATTCTTGCATAAAAGTAGTTAGATATATTATAAAATTGTCTTTGAAAGCCTTCTTTTTTACCTTAATACTTTTAGGGGTTTGCTCTAACTACTTTTTGCCACCTCATTTTTTAACTTTTATTTTTTTTAAGTTCAGGGTTACATGTGCAAGTTTTTTACATAGGTAAACTGTGTCACTTGAGGGGTTTGTTGTACAGATTATCTGCCAGTGTTAGAGCCTAATACCCTTGGCTATTTTCCTGATCCTCTCTCTCTCCCCCACTCTCCACCCTCAGCATTGCCAGTGTGTTGTTCCCTGTACACATCCATGTGTTCTCTCATTTAGTTCTCACTTATAGAGGTGAGAACATGTATTCTCAGTTTTCTGCTCCTGCATTAGTTTACTTCTAAGGATAATGGCAAGAGCTCATTTAGAAAGACGAAAATAAATTAATGGATGTCTGGGGCCACAGGTGATGAGGTGGGGGAGTAGATATAAGCTAAGAATAGAATTTACTCCAAATGGTGGAAATATTTTAAAGGTTAGAATTATGAATATCTATTGTAATTCATGTAAAAATACTAAAACATTAATACTATTTTACTTAAAATGTCATAGCAGTTATATAAATCCTTATCCCATTAAAACCCTATCAAACATAAACATGTCAAGAGAAAAAAAGGTTTAGATAAATTTATTTCTTCAATATCATTATCAAAATGCATTGGCTCTCATTTGACATGCATTTCTCTTAGGAAAATGATCTATTATTAATATAAATAGAAACATGGAGTTAATTTATAATAAAACTTCTATTTTTTATTTTGGTTACACCACTTTTTCTAGCTTAAAGACTTATGGGCTACAAAATATATTGTAACAATTCATAATGCAATTATGTCCTGCTGTTTCAAAAAGTGTGCTGAGCACTGAATATTCCAAAATAAATGAGACATAGCAATCTTTGAAGAAGACAGGCGCTGGAGATCCACTTATCAAAGAATAATATGAAGGAGAGAAAAAATAAGACTGAACCTTGGTTTTTTATAGAACAGATCCCAAAGAGGAAAAAATAAGTCAATTTGACTAGTAAGAAACTTTCAAAGTCTCAGAAATTAGAGGACTAAGGTATTATTAAGAAAGGAAATAAAAAGAAAAAATCATCACTTTAAGGTGTTGGTTAGGTCTCTAAGTCTTTTCCCTCCCACTTTCAGGCTCTAATTTCTACCTTTTAGTGATAAACATCTATTTTCTGGAACACTTTTCAGTTAAGATTTCTTCATTAAAAGAGAAAACAAGGGTATTATTAGTGGGGGCAAGCTTGAAGAACTGGAAATTTAATTGAAAAATAATTTCACTCCTGAACAGTCGATAGCAAGCTTCCTCTTTTGCTCATTTTCAAAATGTCCTACTCAGACCTTAAGTTGGAAAGGATTTGGAAGATTTTTTCCTGGAGGATAATGAACTGCTCTCAAGAAAAGACTTCTATACTGATATATGTGGAGTTGCACTTATGACATAAGCTATTGACTAATCATCATTTATAGCTCATTAAAATAGTTCAGTCATTGACAAACCCTAAAGCATTAAAATTCAAATAAATATGATTGAAAAGCCAATAGTGGACACATGAAGAACTTCTCTCACTAGTAAGAAAAAACAAAACAGACTAGCGGAAGTCATTAGGCAGGAAACAGAGAATGAAACTGTTTTATATATTAGAAATGTAAGAGACATGTTTATTTAAAATAAATAGTGGAAGAAATTAAAAATATAGAAAAAGAATGGGCCATCCCATTTACTGGGTATATATCTAAATGAATATAAATTGTTCTATTATAAAGGCATGCATGCACACATATGTTCACTGCAACACTATTAGAATAGCAAAAGACATGGAATCAACCCAAATGCCCCTCAATGATAGACTAGATAAAGAAAATGTGGTACAGATACATTATGATATACTATGCAGCCATAAAAAGAATGAGATCATGTCCTTTTCTATGGACACAAATGGAACTGGAGGCCATTATCCTTAGTAAACTAACACAAGAACAGAAACCAAACACCTCATGTTCTCACTTATAAGTGAGAGAGCTAAATGACTTGAAATGCCATGGAAGGGAAACACATACACTGGGACTTTCTAGAGGCTGGAGGGTGAAGGGTGGGAGGAGGGAGAGGATCAGGAAAAATAACTAATGTATACGGTGCTTAATAATACCTCAGTGACAAAATAATCTGTAAACAAAGTCCCAAGGACAATAAGTTTACCTATATAACAAACCTGCACATGTACCCCTGAACTTAAAATAAAAGCTAAATTATTTTTAAAAAAATAGAATGGTAGAATTAAAGCAATACAACATTCAATGAATAAAACCTGCATTTTCAAAAATTTAAAATAAAGCAAAAGCAAAAATAATAAAAATGAGAGAAGAAATGAGATAGGAATGACTTTAGAATCAAATAATAACAATGAACTAAAGAAGGAAGAGAAAAATGTCTAGTAGATACTTTAATTAAAACAAACATTCAGAAAATTTTCTAGGACTGAAGAATTTGAGTTTTCTAGTTATCCAATGAGAGTGCCAATCTCAATGTACAATAATGGTAATACAAAGTTATTAGTATTCAATTTCCAGACATAGACTTAGTAAATGTCTTAAAGCTTTAAAGATAAACAAAAACAAAAATTTATATACAAATTGTTGAAAATCATACCTTCTTGTGTTTTCTAAAACACAAGATTGAATTCTGATATAACAAGATTAAATAATGCAAAATACAATAGTTGTAAGAAAGATTTAAAACACTTTTCTACATAGTTCTCATTTTAATTTTACTTGTTTCTCTGCATAACCAAGCTGCAAAATTTGGTGGTTTTAAACAACAAAATGCATTCTTCTTCATAATTATGGAGGCCAGGGAGTCCAAAAAGCAAGGTGTGAGAAGGACATGCTCTCCATGGTTTAGGGGAGAATCTTCCTTGTCTCTTCTGGTTTATGGTTTACCATGTTTCTTGGCTTCAGGCTGCATGACTCTAATCTTTACCCCTTCATCTCCATACATGACCTTATCCCTTTATGTTTGAATCTCAAATCTCCCTCTATGTTTTTCTCTCACAAGAACACTGGTCATTATATTTAGGAAACCATATTAAACCCTGATGACATCTTTCTGGAATCTTTAATGTAATTGCAAATATGCAAAGACCCTGTTTCTTGAATAATGTCACATTTACAGATTATGGGGTTAGGCACAGACATAGTCTTTGAGGCTGGCATTCAACCCATTATCCATATCAACCATTAACCAGGTGAATATATAAAAATTAAGGTAAAATACTAGCAAATTGATCTCCCATGCACTCTTCTTGAATCTAATGCAATCTGTGCCTTACCAAAACAAATGAATTGACCAGGAACTAGTATCACAAGTAACCAGGAACAAGAGTTCTGACAGAGGAGCTTACAAAGTAGAAGTCCCCAAAATGAAAAAGGACCGCTTCATGGCATTAGCAGTGCATCAGGCCAAAGTCCAAATTAAGCAGAAAATAATAAGAATTCAAGAGGGAGGACCTAAGACAAAAAAGAAGTATAATCACACAGTTAAGATTTTGAAAATATTGGTATGTGTTTAGCCGATCCAGGAACAGCTGAAATAGTAATGTAAACCCTTTATAAACCTAGTTAATGCAAGGAAAATACTAAGTTTAGGAAAAAATAAAGACATATGCAATGAAAGAAACAATATATGACATGTTTTAGCCTGTGAAGGAACTATATAATTATACAAGATACATTGATTGTATATTTAATTAACAATTGTGATGAATCTCATTAAAAAAGGAAAAAGAAAACAGAAGTTGTTTTAAAAATTGCTAACAGAAAAGATGTAAAAGCTTCCCATGATCAGGATGTTACTAGGATAATGTTAAAGCTGATAAAGGCAAAATAATGTATTTCTCTTATAGTCTTGAAGTATGAAAATAAGTGAGGGTGGAAAAGAAAGGAGCAGGTTAGAGTTCCACCCTTTGTCATCAAAAAGTGATTTACTATATAATTTTTAAATCCAGTGTTCATATATACCCCTTAATTATAATTTTAAAATTTAATGTTATTGGACTGAATGACCTTATTGGATATCTGTGCAAACACTGTCATCTAGTTAGAGTATTTTAAGGTTTATAAATCCACATAATTTGCATTTAAAAAAAACCTGAAAAGTGCAGATACTTTCACAACCCTTATTTTCATGCTGAAAAGTATTTGAAAATAGTGGTATCTCAAAGACATATGCTTAATAAATGGTACAAGGATATTTCAGTCTGACTTCTGTTATCTAATATTGTCTACTTTCTAGTATGATTCACTCCACCAATGTTGAAAATATTCTTCTTCTTTCATTGAAGCCTTATTTTATGTTAAACAAAAATATACATTGTTATTTTTTATGAAAATTTTACAAAATTACCTGAAATGTTTCTGAATTTTTCCGTTGTCTCCTTTATTATTTTTTCCTGTATACCCATTAAATTTGGTATATCATAGTTATTTCTTCCCCTAACTATCTTGGAATCACAGGGCAAACCAAATGTAATTAAGCAACCTGAACCAATTGTACCCATAAAAAGTAAAGCTTAAGTTTTCAAATCCTAAATTTATCATCTGAAAATGATTGCCTTAGGATATTTATATCAAGTATTGTCTCATCAGCATTCAGCAACCACTGACAAATCATAAAAGAGGAAGAAACCACAGACACACAAGAACAGATGAAAAGCACCTCATAACAGAAAATCAACACCCACAATGCTTCAAGGACCCTATTGCAAAAAAACATTGTTCTTTCATTTTAATGGAACTCTATTTTCTAAATCTATCTTGAGACAAGTTAAATTGCATGCCTGTTTTGTCTGCTCTGCATAATAAGTATCCCTGCACACAACTCTATACATACAGCTTAAAGGAGGATTTTCTTGGTTCTTTTTGCTTGTTTCTTCTTTACCCTATTTTGAAACATAATTTAGGATAGTATTTCTGTTTTTTTCTTGAATAATCCTCTTGCTAAATATCAATAAATACATTATAAATATCACCCAAACCTACATCAGTAATTCCATTATATTATTTTTCTTCTCATTCATTTCTAAGAGAAATAAACTAGTCAGTTTACTAGAATAAAATGGTATAATTCTATTTTGAATCAGTATTCTATCTGGATATCCAGATTTGTTTAGTGAAAAGTAAAAAGTACAGAGGGAATAATTATTTAAATGTTTCATGAACTATTTTAAGACACTGATATAGACAAAAAGATTGGATGTTGAATAAAGGATATGAAAGCTACAGAGAATCATGTTTATGTTAGAATAAAATCTTTATTGTTAGATTAAAAAGATCAGAGAACATGTAAGTGAATTTTAAATATATATAGGTATATAAAACTCCTTGTATAAATGTCCAAGTATATTGTTTTACTTTCATTAAATTAAATTGGATGAGGAGCTAAATATATGCCAAGCCATGTGAGAAGAGAACTAAGAGCTTTTTTGTTATAATCTTATTTTTTAGTCTAGTTTTCAGAAACTTTAAGCTCAGCCAGTATATCCCATTTAAACCATACTCAAATCTAGAATTAGAAAATTATGATATTTAGAAAGAGATCCTTATTTCATTTGTCTCAATATTTTGGTAGTTTACTAGTGATCTGTTGCTGCTAAACAAATTATTCCAAATTTGCTCCTTAAAATGATAAATGTTATTGTTTCCAGTTTCTATAGAGATCACAAACAGCTTAGCTGCATGATTCAGAGCAGGGTCTCTCCACAAGATTATAGTCAAGCTGTGGAACAGGGATGCAGTCCCATCTCAAACCTCAAATTGGGAGGATGCCTTCCCAAAGTTCACCTACATGGTTCTTGGTAAGCTTCAGGACATCTGCATGTGAATTAACTCTACGTTTGCTGGCTGTTGGCTGCAGACTTTAGTTCCTTGAAACATATGGGCCTTGGCGGATGCTATCTGACCCGCCTCACAACACTGCAACTGAAAGCTACTCAGAATTATGACAGAGGGAGAGAGGGAGGGAGAAGAGAGAGAGAGACAGAGAGAGAGAGAGAGAGAGAGATCCAAGAGGAATATTGAAGTCTTAGGTAACCTAATCTTGGAAATGCCATCTATACTTTTACATATTCTGTTTTGATAGATGCAAAGTAACTAAGTTTAGATGGCACACAAAAGAATTAAAGTTCCTCTTGAGGGAAATGATATCAAAGAATTTGTGGACCTGTTTTCAAAATTACTCCAAGAGTCTTATTACCAATATTTAATTTAAATTGTAAGCACTATTAGAGAATCCAAACTTCTGTCTATGTTACGATCAGCAGCTGCTGACATGTTTTAGCCAACGGCGTAATGGTACCTGTCCTTGTCCATGCACGGGGTATGTAAGCACAATTTAGGGATCAGAAATCTTTACTTTAATATTAATAACTATAATATACTCTGCTACTGATGCTAAGCTGCAATTGCTAAGTAGTGAAGCTCTTCTCATTCTAATCTGGGATGAGAAGAGGTCTTTCAAGCTCTTCTCACCCTACAATACAGAATTCATTATACAAATGCTGAAGATACGACTTCCTCATCTTCCATTGAAGAATAAATTTCCTGAATGTAAGCAACAATATCATGCTAATATGTTTCCTGATATGGATAGTCTACTACTAACACGGAATAGGTAGAGATTCTGGTTCCTGTTTCCTCCTCACCAAATTCACTGATTTATCTGTAATTCAAACATTCTCTCTATTAGGAGGTTATTACAAACAAAAGAGGAGTTATCTTGAGACTAATTGGATATCCACTAAACAATGCAGAAATAGAATCTCTACCAAGGCTAAGTGGGAGGTAAATACAACCAACTTATTCCTTGTTTGGATAATGAAACCGTCTCATTATTTTTCCTAATTACTCTGTCACTTCATGATCCCTACATCTAAAATTTGTTGAAAGCATTAAGGTAAAGATTAAGTGGTGAACTAAAAGTAATAAAGCACCAAAGGAAATAGATAAAAAGAAACAGCTTCTTTAATAATTATGAAGAAAAATCAATTTAGCAACCATAGGAAAAATAATAAAGGCACACATGTGTGCTTTTGTTGGTAGGATTTACATGACTTATGGATTATTCATCATCAGAATGAACAGAATTAGCAATCTTTGGCAGGGTAAAGTTTAATATTCAAAATTAAGTAGACCCCTGGCTGGTGAGTTTTACTTCCTCACCATCCTGACTGCCAGTGGGAGAGGGAACAGGTAAGTTTATAGATACTAGATGTATATTCCTTAAGATACTTGCTTTTTTGCAATCCTAAAAAGAAAAATAAAATCAGCCATGTCTTATTGCTTTTTCTTGCGCAATCTCAGGCTTCATTTTGCTTTGACTATGAGCAAAAAATTATTTTGAAAGCTATTTTCCAATATGCTCACTCTCCTGTAGGTATATCTGAGTATGCTCATTTCTTTTTGCCCACTTCTCTTTGTATTTGTTTCCTAGAAATAGCTTTGTACGGCTTACAGCTTGTGTAATCTTGTTATCTGTCACTCCAACTTTTTATTTGTACATAACCTCTTCTTCATGTTTACTAAGACCTACATTTCATGTTACATAATACCTTTCAATGTGGCATAGCTCTGTGTAAAGATGTTTTAAGTAGTATGAGTGGTTCTTGAAATTAACCTTTAATTGAGGTTGTTCCAACTAAAATTAATTTTTTTCATGAAAGGATTCAAATTCCTAGTTCAAAGTAGGATACTTCTGTACAAAGGTAAATGTTACTCAATCTTAATATTGGCATGCTTCTCAATATTTATTGATTCACACATTGTTTTGTAACTTTTATTATTTGTGACTACTAAATAGCAACATGATGTAAAATGACTAGCATTGTATCTGGTATATAAATTACTCAATATATGTTA
Source organism: Hoolock leuconedys (assembly GCA_023748175.1). NCBI lineage: Eukaryota > Metazoa > Chordata > Mammalia > Primates > Hylobatidae > Hoolock > Hoolock leuconedys. The sequence goes on along the minus strand of JAKGGE010000907.1, from coordinate 6,700 downwards.
GTTTCTCCATCTTTCTCTTTATCTCACCTACAAATCTAATGTCTTTGATCTATAAAAAATTCTAACCATCAGAATTTTCATAAGATTTTTAAATCTTGAAAAGATATGAAACCATTATACTGCATGATTCTTTTTATACAGAACATCAAAATCATCATTATTACTTTTGAGATAAGTAGATTCACTCAGAGAGTACAAAGCACTCTCAAGTTAGCAGCAATGCACATTTACTTTTATAGAATAAAGCCATTTAAGGAGGAGACTAGATTATTTTCTAAAATACCTAAAAATAGGATAACTGGTAGTATTTTTGGGTAAAAAAGTAGTGTTTTTAACTGACCCATGACAATGAGGTCATATTTAGGATGGAATGATAATTTTATTTATCTTATTCTTTCGGTTGCATTTTATCAATATAAACATCAATGTTTTTTATTGCAAAACTTTCTCTTCATCTGTGAAAATATCTTTTCTTTCTTATTGCCAGTTTCCCAGGTAACTGAAATGGGTTTTGCATCATTGAAGAGAACATTTAAGTAGGACATATAAGAAAACTAAGGCTTTAGAATTTGACCCTTTTAAAATGGTTGAGGACACTATTCAATTTTAACATCCTGAGGTTCAGTTCCTCATCTTTCCAATGAAATATTTTATACGACCTCACGAAGATCATTGACTCTAAATTTTTCAATTCAAATAATTTGAGATAAATATGCAAATAAAATAAAATAGGAGAAAACACTTCAAGTTTTAATATTATTAAGTAAAGCTTAATGGTAGAATGTAATTTCTCTTTTATCTCCTTTATTTTTATTCCATGACTTACTGACTTTACTTAATTTCTACTGTGAACCTGTAGACACCCAGACATTTGCAGTGCACAACCACTGGAGTTATCTAATAGTGGATTTCTACTTCAAAGAGAACTATTATATCGATTAACCCTCCTATAACATCAAGACATTCACATTAATTTGTGGGTGGTAGCAGGTTTACTATCTGTGGTATAATCTAGAAGGAGTCTGTTGGTAGGAATTCAAGATAACTTGTTACCTTGACAACAACAGGAAATGCTGCAGCTCACTCAGCATGTGTCTCTGCAGGCTCGCAGGTAATTCCTCAGATATTAGCACGATAGAGTGCTTGTTACATATATCTTTGAAATACTGTTTTTAATGTGAAATTAAATATACTGGGTTTGTGCTGCATTGTAGTCATATTGTAAGAAAAGCAAGGCTGTGTTTTCGTGTTGGTTATCTTGATTTCTCTCATATTTTAAAGTTACCTGTTCTGTATACAGACAAAATGATTTCTGAGAAGACACATCTGAAATACTTCAAAGGGCTGAGGTCAGGGTGCATTGTAGAAGTGAGTGTGTGTGTGGGGAGTAGGGGGCTTGGGAGGTGGTGTGGGTGTGTGCTACCTGCCTATATATTTCAGTCACAGATGGAACAGGCATTTATATATGATGAGTAAATTTTATTGACTAAACATCATGGCATCAAAACAAAACTCAGTTGTTATGAACCCTAATTGGAAATTTTATTATGGCAGTTCTGCCGCTGCTAGTACAGATTTGGGATAGTAAATTCTCTCATGCTAAGCTCTAGTAGCTAGAGCAAGGGTCTAAGGAACAATAGACAGAGGAAGATTGTCAAGATTCTGTGATCTTAGTGCCAGAATCAAACAAATATAAAAATAAACCTTTCAGATGAAGCCTCAGTAACAGATTAATGAGAAACGATTGGTAAACTATGATATAGAATCTTCTTCTATTCTGGAGATAATAATTTGAAATCCCAGCTTCAGAATAATCATGATTTAATAAATTACACAATTATGAGAAAAAATATATTTGGGTGGCCACAATTAATTATGAGTAAATAAAACATTTTAGCTCATGTTTGATTACTAAAATTAAATCATCTAAGTGGTACAAGAATATATATTATTACTATTTTAAACATTTAATTAATAAAAATAGTAACTCTGCATTTCACCCTCAGTAGCCATATCTTAGTGTCCAGATACCCTTCACCAGATTTTCCCTAAGCAGTTGTTGATTTTTTCATGTTTCTCTCATTATAGGGTTGATACGTGGTAAACTGAAAAATACAGTATCTAACACAACCAGATGTATTTTTGTTTGTTATATGTCCATCACAGTTTGATGAGGGGAGGCTTGTCATTATTCAGCCACACAGAGGATGATAGTGATTCCATCTCTACATTTGTTTTCATGATCACAAAAGTAAAGAAAAGATACAATGGTGAACTATACTCAGAATCTCAAACTTTGTGTAAAATCGAAGTAAATGACAGTTCTGTACACCTTAACTGGAGCCAAATCAAGTCATTTATCTAAAAGCTAGCTTAAAGGGCAGAAGTACATTCTTTAGCACAGACAGGGTACTGAATATTTGTGAACATGAATTTGGGTCTTCCACATCTACAAAATATATGCCATCGATTGTTTTGATTCTGTCCATCCTCACCTCAGTCAGAATGTCTATTCATTAGCATTTTCTATGTACCGCCACTGTAATTGGGAGGGTCAATATATAATTATTATTTTTAATTTTAAATTGTGTTAGTAGAAAAAAGTAATAAATATTCAAATTCAAAGTAATTTGTCTTCTATACTAAGGTGGTAATAGCATATTTCGGTGGTGCTTACTAAAGTATGCCGACCTAAATTATATATTCCCTGTCTTCAATTAATTTTGAAAAACTTGTTTTTCAGTTGAAATACCCTTTATGTTGTTCAAAAGAACAACAAAAAGAAACTTCATTTTTTGGAAAAATAAAAGGGAAACAGCTTGAAACAATTTATTAAACTTTTACTTATGACCCTGATAATCATTCAGTTTATCATCAATTATATTCATAGTGATAAATCCAGCTCATTGTTTTGCACAAATAGCTGGAAAAACTCTTGCAGATTCAGTGTAATATATTTTGTGGTTGATTGTTTTGCAATCTAATAGCTGGAAACTTGCATAAAATTTACCTGCTTCTTTAATATTGCTTTTAGCTTACTCTCTTCTGCTTCAATATGTTTTTAAATGAAGTAAAATTTATTTCAAATAGAGTAGCTCACAACCAGCTTCCAAATAAAATTTTAAAACCATATACATTTTCAAATACTGTCAAACTTTTATTGGTTTACTTATGGAGTTTGTAAGGGGCCTAAACCATACCAGTATTCTTAGAAAGTAATACATACTGTAAGGTAAACTTCAAGTACCTTGCCCAGACTCTCAGTAGATTTTTTATTGTTCCCGACTCTGGATTTTCTCGTCTCAAAACATATACGTCATCACCGCAAACTTCACCAACTTAACAGAGTTGGGCTTGCGATGAGGAAATGAAATAATGGCTGTGAAAATTGATTGGAATTGAAACAGTATATAAATAGGAATCTGTGAGCACCCTTTGACTTCTAACAAGATAATTTTACCAATATAACTCTAAAAAGAGAACATTTTGTGTCACATTCCATAAATTAGCCAAGTCATTTTAAATGTTGTAAAAAGAGTGAAAAAAAGGATATCTGCCTTATGATGTCAGCAAAATATTAAACTGCTATTATTTCTCTCTAGACATTGAAAATATATATGTGTCTGTGTGTGAACACACACAAAAATGTCTTCCCAGGGAATTCACTATTTTAGTAGGCAGAGTAAAGCCAAATGCAGGAAAACCTAGGACATAAGAAACATCTTTAAAGAGAGTTGCAAAGATAAACTAGCAGAAACTCAGCAGGTAAATATAGAAGATGTGTCCAAAAAACAAGTAATACAAAGAAAACGTGGAGAAAATTTTTGCAACAAATCAACTGACACAAGCTCCAGATGAAATGATAATCACACACAGACAAATATATGTTGGAAAATATTTCTACAAGAGCAATCTGGAGAAAGCTGTCTTGAGGTTTCCATTTAATCTTCTTCTCACCCTGACTCTGTTTTTTTCCTTTGGCTGAATGGAAACCTTACTTAATCAAAGGATCACAGCAGTTTTATTTAAGAAAACAAAGCAATAATAACCAACAAAAATTTTGAATCTCTCTATCCAGGTTTCATAATAGAGAGTATGTGGAACTGAACTTCCCAAGAGAAAAAAGAATTGATGTACCCTTTGTACCTCCAACATGCTGAATGATTGTACATTGTCACTGTGCAGAAAAAAAATCGAGTTTCAAATAAACTTCTATATGACAAATGTTGGTTTTCATTTGTTCTACCTACCATTAAAAACACAATCACATTAAGAGAAGTTAAATTTTATGAATTAATTTTTGTAGACTATTAAATGCGAATGTGTTCAGAATCTCTGTTGCAATTTCATTTTTAAAATGTTCATAAAATCATGTAAGTGTATATTTTAAAATTCTTTTGTTTTTCTTGTCTATAACTCAAATAATGCTTTTATTTGAAAGATAAAAAGTCCTGATGAAAATCTTTACCGCTTCAATGCCTCTCTTATTTCCCCAACACATCCATAAAAAAATACACATGATATAAATTGATATTTTTCTCATGAACCAGGCTTTTATAATATGAATTAATTGTAGTTTCTTCAAACTATGGTTAAACCAAAGTTCAGAAAGATCTATGTGTTTCACCATTAATAAGTAGTAATAAGTTAATATCATGAAATACTTACAACTTCAAATATTTTGTAATGAACAGTATTTATAATACATTGCTATATGAATAAGTGTAGATGTTACACATTTGTTTTTCCCAATAGCCCTATATGTGTATTGTACACTGTCAATGTGCAGAAAATAGAGAACAATCAAAATATATGGAAAGCTGTAAATTAAAATAAAATGTCATTTAAGGAGACTTAAACAGATGGCTGCTATTAGCCCACCTCTAAAAAGGGACCGATTTTTTCTAAAACTTCAAAGATAAACGTCTATTGGGTACTACCCCTCTTTAAAATAAGATACCAGATGGTTCTAAGAGGGAATGCCTTACCAGTGATACAATCAAATTAAACTACCCCTATATATACACATAATAAGATGTTTCATGATTATACAGATTCATTATGAAATAATGGCACAGAGAGAAGTTTACACAAAATGGGTCTAGGAATGGCTGTGAAATCTGATTGTTTATAAGACATGGTTGATATCATTAGGTTAAGGTTTTACCTTATTATCAGGGAACAGAAGGTAAAAAGGCATACATCGGTTTAGCTCATCTGAATTACTAAGTAGCCACCCAATCTTATTGTCTATGACTGAGAAAGTGATGAATTTTGATTATTTTACAAAATATGTCTATTTGGCTACTTCTTTGGCTAGCTAAGAAAAGACTATAACCATGCACAAGCTCTTTTTATGCATACATCACTGAAGCATACATTTGAATAATAATCTGAGTTTTCTATAGCAAAAAAAAAAAGAAATATAAAAGACAACAAATGAAAGTTTGGGATACAGGGAATTTGATAAGATAAAAGAAGAATTGCAAATTATCTTATAAAATTTATCTCCATTGAAGAATGTTAAGTAGTAAATTGCTCTAGTGGAAACCAAATGTGCAAATATCTAGAAAAATATGAGATGCTCTTCTAATATCATCATGGGGTCAGTAGGAATAAAATGATATGGAGAAAATAACAAAGATGTATGTCAGAGTACCAAGTACTAAAATTACAATATACTCACTGATTCTGAATAAATAGATCAAAGCAAAAAAGATAAGTGTCACGGTCATTGTCACAATATTACCTGCTACCTTATTCTGTAAAAAGATCTGGTTTGAACAAAAATTTTTCTCTGTAAAAGACATGATTCCCCACGAGCTGCAATTTCCAAAAACAGAACCTCAAAGGGGATTGTGAATACAAATATAAATTTTAAAACACTAAAAACATATGAACAGAAAAATCACATGTTACTACATGGGATTAAGCCCAGATGGTTCCCTAAAAATAAGTAAGCATATATAATCATATTATAAACTCAATAGTATATAATCTACAGAGTTGTGATGGTAAACATTTAAGATAGTTATTTAGTTCTTGCATTAATTTAAATGTGTTGTAATTCATGAAGGCAAAACCCCTATAATTACAGGAGGATATGTAGACAGATTACAGAGTGCTACGTAAATAAATTATGTCAATAAACTATTATGTCAATAAACTTAATAAACTATTAAGGACACAATCAGTACTGTAAGTAGCTAAATATAGTTTGTATTTATAAATATAGCTTGTATAAATATCGTTTGTAACCTTATTTTCCCCAAAAGATTGATGATGGCAGATATTTATTAACAGCTTAACATTTTCCAAGATTTCTTATAGTCATTCCAGGGATTGTCCTTGTTAATTAAATTCTAAAAAATAATCTAAATGAGTAAGTTACTGTCTCTTCCTTTACAAATTTAAAAATAATAAATAAACAGGTAGAGTATAAGAAAGTGAGAAATATGATCCATTAAAACAGTAACAAGTGGAATAAAATTATATTGTATAAATGTAAATGAGAGTTGTTGCAAGAAATAAAATAAACTATAAATATGTTTCTATCAAGAGACAGAAAGGGATGGCAAATTTACCTAAAGCACAGCTTGACTGCATCCCAGAAATTTAGTATTTTGTATTGTAATAATTTTGATAATTATTCACATTTGTAAGAATTGTTTATATTACTTTTTTATTAGCCCAAAAATTA
>JAKGGE010002622.1:2500-71419 GCA_023748175.1 Hoolock leuconedys | reverse complement strand
GGATTAAGCCCAGATGGTTCCCTAAAAATAAGTAAGCATATATAATCATATTATAAACTCAATAGTATATAATCTACAGAGTTGTGATGGTAAACATTTAAGATAGTTATTTAGTTCTTGCATTAATTTAAATGTGTTGTAATTCATGAAGGCAAAACCCCTATAATTACAGGAGGATATGTAGACAGATTACAGAGTGCTACGTAAATAAATTATGTCAATAAACTATTATGTCAATAAACTTAATAAACTATTAAGGACACAATCAGTACTGTAAGTAGCTAAATATAGTTTGTATTTATAAATATAGCTTGTATAAATATCGTTTGTAACCTTATTTTCCCCAAAAGATTGATGATGGCAGATATTTATTAACAGCTTAACATTTTCCAAGATTTCTTATAGTCATTCCAGGGATTGTCCTTGTTAATTAAATTCTAAAAAATAATCTAAATGAGTAAGTTACTGTCTCTTCCTTTACAAATTTAAAAATAATAAATAAACAGGTAGAGTATAAGAAAGTGAGAAATATGATCCATTAAAACAGTAACAAGTGGAATAAAATTATATTGTATAAATGTAAATGAGAGTTGTTGCAAGAAATAAAATAAACTATAAATATGTTTCTATCAAGAGACAGAAAGGGATGGCAAATTTACCTAAAGCACAGCTTGACTGCATCCCAGAAATTTAGTATTTTGTATTGTAATAATTTTGATAATTATTCACATTTGTAAGAATTGTTTATATTACTTTTTTATTAGCCCAAAAATTATTTATTAAGGCAGAATAAAGGTCTTGTTTTGAAAAGTGTCTGTTCATATCCCTTTGCCCACGTTTTGATGGGGTTGTTCGATTTTTGCTTGTAAATTTGTTAAAGTCTTAGATTGATTCTGGATAGTAGCCCTTTGTATCAGATGGGTAGGTGCAAAATTTCCTCCCATTCTGTAGGTTGCCTGTTATTCACTATGATGGCAGTTTCTTTTGCTGTGCAGAAGCTCTTTAGTTTAATTAGATCCCATTTGTCTATCTTGGCTTTTGTTGCCACTGCTTTTGGTGTTTTAGTCATGGGGTCCTTGCCCATGCCTATGTCACAGATGGGCGTACCTAAGGTTTTCTTCTGGGTTTTTATGGTTTTACATATAACATTTAAGTCTTTAATCCATCTTGAATTAATTTTTGTATAAAAGGTGTAAGGAAGGGATCCAGTTTCAGCTTTCTACATATGGCTAGCCAGTTTTCCCAGCAGCATTTATTAAATAGGAAATCCTTTCCCCATTTCTTGTTTTAGTCAGGGTTTGTCAAAGATCAGAGGGTTTTAGATGTGTGGTGGTATTTCAAGGGCCTCTGTTACAATTTCCACTCGTCATAATATCTGTTTTGGTACCAGTACCATGCTGTTTTGTTTACTGTAGCCTTGCAGTATAGTTGGAAGTCGGGTAGCATGATTCCTCCAGCTTTGTTGTTTTTGCTTAGGATTGACTTGGCAATACATGCTCTTTTTTGGTTCCATATGAACTTTAGAGTAGTCTTTTTCCAATTCTGTGAAGAAAGTCATTGGTAGCTTGATGAGGATGGCATTGAATCTATAAATTACCTTGGGGAGTATGGCCATTTTCACAATAGTGATTCTTCCTATCCATGAGCATGGAATGTTCTTCCATTTGTTTGTATCCTCTTTTATTTCATTGAGCAGTGGTTTGTAGTTCTCCTTGAAGAGGTCCTTCACATCCCTTGTGAATTGGATTCTTAGGTATTTTATTCTCTTTGTAGCAATGGTGAATGGGAGTTCACTCATGATTTAGCTCTCTGTCTGTTACTGGTGTGTAGGAATGCTTGTGATTTTTGCACATTGATTTTGTATCCTGAGACTTTGCTGAAGTTATACTTAGCAGCAAGGAGATTTGGGGCTGAGATGATGGGGTTTTCTAAATATAAATCATTAATAGATCTACAAGCAGGGACAATTTGACTTTCTCTTTTCCTAGTGAATATTTATTCTCTTTATTTCTTTCTTTCTCTTGCCTGATTGCTCTGGCCAGGACTTCCAGCACTATGTTGAATAGGAGTGTTGAGAGAGTGCATCCCTGTCTTGTGCCAGTTTTCACAGGGAATGCTTCCAGTTTTTGCACATTCAGTAAGATATTGGCTGTGCGTTTGTCATAAGTAGCTCTTATTATTTTGAGATACGTCCCATCAATACCAAATTTATTGAGAGTTTTTAGCACGAAGCGCTGTTGAATTTTGTCAAGGGCCTTTTCTAAATCTATTGAGATAATCATGTGGTTTTTGTCTTTGGTTCTGTTTATATGATGGATTACATTTATTGGTTGCATATATTGGGTAGCATTGCATCCCAGGGATAAACCAACTTGATCTTGGTGGATAAGCTTTTTGATGTGCTGCTGTATTTGGTTTGCTAGTATTTTATTGGGGATTTTCGTGATCGATGTTCATCAGGGATATTGGTCTAAAAATTCTCTTTTTTGTTGTGTCTCTGACAGGCTTTGGTATCAGGATGATGCTGGCCTCATAAAATGAGTTAGGGAGGATTCCCTCTTTTCCTATTGTTTGGAATAGTTTCAGAAGGGATGGTACCAGTTCCTCTTTGTACCTCTAGTAGAATTCAGCTGTGATTCCTGGACTTTTTTTGCAGTTGGTTGCTATTTAATTATTGCCTCAATTTTCAGAGTCTGTTGTTGGTCTATTCAGGGATTCAGCATCTTTCTGGTTTAGTCTTGGGAGGGTGTATGTGTCCAGGAATTTATCCATTTCTTCTAGATTTTCTAATTTATTTGCATAGAGGCGTTTATAGTATTCTCTGATGGTAGTTTGTATTTCTGTGGGATGGTGATATCCCATTTTTTTATTGATTCTTCTTCTTTATTAGTCTTGCTGGCGGTCCACCAGTTTTGTTGATCTTTTCAAAACCAGCTCCTGGATTCATTGATTTTGAAGGGTGTTTTGTGTCTCTATTTCCTTCAGTTCTGCTCTGATCTTAGTTATTTCCTGACTTCTGCTAGCTTTGGGATGTGTTTGCTCTTGCTTCTCTTGTTCTTTTTAATAGTGATGTTAGGTGTCGATTTTGGATCTTTCCTGCTTTCTCTTGTAGGCATTTGGTGCTATAAATTTCCCTCTACACACTGCTTTGAATGTGTCCCAGAGATTCTGGTATGTTGTGTCTTTGTTCTCATTGGTTTCAAAGAACATCTTTACAGCCCTGCCTTCATTTCGTTATGTACCCAGTAGTCATTCAGGAGACGGGTTGATTTCAGTTTCCATGTAGTTGTGCAGTTTCAGTGAGTTCTTAATCCCACAGGTTGTGTTTGATTGCACTGTGGTCTGAGAGATAGTTTGTTGTGATTTGTGTTCTTTACATTTGCTGAGGAGAAGCACTTCTTACATTTCTGATGTGAAACTGTTTAAACACTATGGCATCTAGTTTAAAGAATTCCCATATTGAGTGGAATTGGAAACAGACATTAAGTTTTCAGAAAGCAATATTCATATCACACACATTGAAGTTATTTAATTGGATATTATAATGAGTACTGTTTATTTAGGCAAGATAGTGTTTTCTTTTCATATGGCACTGTGTGATGTACTAAAGAACTTTTATGTTGAAGCTTTAAAAAGACAGAAATAAGAGAAACCCAAACACATTCTGACTGGCTTTAAAAGTAAGAATAAATAATCCTTCCAAAGCATCATAAAATGGATATAACAGCAAAAAAAAAAAAAAAAAAAAATGGGTAGAAATGTTATCGTTGTTTTTTTTTTTTTTTTTTTTTTTTAAATTTTTTATTTCAATAGATCTTTTGGGAACAGGTGGTTTTTACATGAAGTATTTTAGTGATGATTTCTGATTTAGTTGCACCATCACCTGGGCGGTGTACACTTTTAACAGAAATATTATGGGCGGCACTCTTCAAAGATTTAGTGTTTGAAATTTAGCCAAACAGTATGGCTGCTTTCAACTCTACTAGGAAGTTAATAGGAAATCTCTGGGGAAAATGAATCTCAGTACAGCCCATGGGATCTTTAGTGTTTCTTTTTTTTTTTTTTTTTTTAATTTTTTTTTATTATACTTTAGGTTTTAGGGTACATGTGCACAATGTGCAGGTTTGTTACATATGTATCCATGTGCCATGTTGATTTCCTGCAACTCATTAGTCATTCAGCATTAGGTATATCTCCTAATGCTGTCCCTCCCCACCCCACAACAGTCCCTGAATGTGATGTTCCCCTTCCTGTGTCCATGAGTTCATTGTTCAATTCCCCACCTATGAGTGAGAACATGCGGTGTTTATTTTGTTCTATGAGGCTTACTGAGAATGATGTTTTCTGTTTCATCCATGTCCCTACAAAGGACATGAACTCATCATTTTTATGGCTGCATAGTATTCCATGGTGTATATGTGCTACATTTTCTTAATCCAGTCTATTGTTGTTGGACATTTGGGTTGGTTCCAACTCTTTGCTATTGTGAATAAAAGTCAGCACAAACATAATGGAGTACGTGTCTTTATCGCAGCATGATTTATAGTCCTTGGGTATATACCCAGTAATGGGATGGTTGGGTCAAATGGTGTTTCTAGTTCGAGATCCCTCCTGAGGAATCGCCACACTGACTTCCACAATGGTTGAACTAGTTTACAGTCCCACCAACAGTGTAAAAGTGTTCCTATTTCTCCACATCCTCTCCAGCACCTGTTGTTTCCTGCTTTTTAATGATGGCCATTCTAACTGGTGTGAGATGGTATCTCACTGTGGTTTTGATTTGCATTTCTCTGATGGCCAGTGATGATGAGCATTTCTTCATGTGTTTTTGGCTGCATAAATGTCTTCTTTGAGAAGTGTCTGTTCATGTCCTTGCCCACTTTTGATGGGGTTGTTTGTTTTTTCTTGTAAATTTGTTTGAGTTCATTGTAGATTCTGGATATTAGCCCTTTGTCAGATGAGTAGGTTGCAAAAATTTTCTCCCATTTTGTAGGTTGCCTGTTCTCTCTGATGGTAGTTTCTTTTGCTGTGCAGAAGCTCTTAGTTTAATTAGATCCCATTTGTCAATTTTGGCTTTTGTTGCCATTGCTTTTGGTGTTTTAGACATGAAGTCCTTGCCCACCTCATGGCCTGAATGGTATTGCCTAGGTTTTCTTGTAGGATTTTAATGGTTTTAGGTCTAACATTTAAGTCTCTAATCCATCTTGAATTAATTTTTGTATAAGGTGTAAGGAAGGGATCCAGTTTCAGCTTTCACATATGTATTAGCCAGTTTTCCCAGCACCATTTATTAAATAGGGAATCCTTTCCCCATTTCTTGTTTTTGTCAGGTTTGTCAAAGATCAGATAGTTGTAGATATGCATCATTTCTGAGGGCTCTGTTCTGTTCCATTGATCTATATCTCTGTTGTGGTACCAGTACCATGCTGTTTTGGTTACTGTAGCCTTGTAGTATAGTTTGAAGTCAGGTAGCATGATGCCTCCAGCTTTGTTCTTTGGCTTAGGATTGACTTGGCAATGCGGGTTTTGTTCCATATGAACTTTAAAGTAGTTTTTTCCAATTCTGTGAAGAAAGTCATTGGTAGCTTGATGGGATGCATTGAATCTATAAATTACTTTGGGCAGTATGGCCATTTTCACGATATTGATTCTTCCAACCCATGAGCATGGAATGTTCTTCCATTTGTTTGTATCCTCTTTATTTCATTGAGCAGTGGTTTGTAGTTCTCCTGAAGAGGTCCTTCACATCCCCTTGTAAGTTGGATTCCTAGGTATTTTATTCTCTTTGAAGCAATTGTGAATGGGAGTTCACCTACATTTGCTCTCTGTTTGTTCAGGATTGGTGTACAAGAATGTTTATGTATTTTTTGTACATTGATTTTGTATCCTGAGACTTTGCTGAAGTTGCTAATCAGCTTAAGGAGATTTTGGGCTGAGACAATGGGATTTTCTAGATATACAATCATGTCATCTGCAAACAGGGACAGTTTGACTTCCTCTTTTCCTAATTGAATACCCTTTATTTCCTTCTCTTGCCTGATTGCTCTGGCCAGAACTTCCAGCACTATGTTGAATAGGAGCGGTGAGAGGGCATCCCTGTCTTGTGCCAGTTTTCAGAGGGAATGTTTGCAGTTTTGCCCATTCAGTATGATATTGGCTGTGGGTTTGTTGTATATAGCTCTTATTATTTTGAGATATGTCCCATCAATACCAAATTTATTGAGAGTTTTTAGCATGAAAGGTTGTTGAATTTTGTCAAAAGCCTTTTCTGCATCTATTGAGATAATCATGTGGTTTTTGTCTTGGTTCTGTTTATGCTGGATTACATTTATTGATTTCGCATTATGTTGAACCAGCCTTGCATCCCAGGGATGAAGCCACTTGATAAATTGGTGTATAAGCTTTTTGATGTGCTGCTGGATTCGGTTTGCCAGTATTTTATTGAGGATTTTTGCATCAATGTTCATCAAGGATATTGGTCTAAAATTCTCTTTTTTGGTTGTGTCTCTGCCTGGCTTTGGTATCAGGATGATGCTGGCTTCATAAAATGTGTTAGAGGATTCCTCTTTTTTTCTCCGATTGGAATAGTTTCAGAAGGAATGGTACCAGTTCCTTCTTGTACCTCTGGTAGAATTCAGCTGTGAATCCGTCAGGTCCTGGACTCTTTTTTGGTTGGTAAGCTATTGATTATTGCCACAATTTCAGAACCTGTTATTGGTCTATTCAGAGACTGGACTTCTTCCTGATTTAGTCTTGGAGGGTGTATTTGTCGAGGAATTTATCCATTTCTTCTAGATTTTCTAGTTTATTTGCATAGAGGTGTTTGTAGTATTCTCTGATGGTAGATTGTATTTCTGTGGGATCGGTGGTGATATCCCCTTTTTCATTTTTATTGCATCTATTTGATTCTTCTCTTTTCTTCTTTTATTAGTCTTCATAGCGGTCTATCAATTTTGTTGATCCTCTCAAAACCAGCTCCTGATTCATTAATTTTTGAAGGGTTTTTATGCCTCTATTTCCTTCAGTTCTGCTCTGATTTTAGTTATTTCTAGCCTTCTGCTAGCTTTGAATGTGTTTGCTCTTGCTTTTCTAGTTCTTTTAATTGTGATGTTAGTGTCAATTTTGATCTTTCCTGCTTCTTGTGGGCATTTAGTGCTATAAATTTCCTCTACACACTGCTTTGAATGTGTCCCAGAGATTCTGGTATGTTGTGTCTTTGTTCTCGCTGGCTTCAAAGAACATCTTTATTTCTGCCTTCATTTCATTATGCACCCACAGTCATTCAGGAGCAGGTTGTTCAGTTTTATGTAGTTGAGCTGTTTTGAGGAGTTTTAACTCTGGTGCCCTAGTTTGATTGCAATTCGTGGTCTGAGAGACAGTTTGTTATAATTTCTGTTCTTTACATTTGCTGAGGAGAGTTTTTCCCACTATGTGGTCAATTTTGGAATAGGTGTGGTGTGGTGCTGAAAAAATGTATATTCTGTTGATTTGGGGGTGGAGAGTTCTGTGCAGATGTTCATAGGGTCCACTTCCTTGTTTAGAGCTGAGTTCAATTCCTGGATATCCTTGTTAACTTTCTGTCTCTCGATGATCTGTCTAATGTTGACAGTGGGGTGTTAAAATCTCCCATTATTATTGTAGGAGTTTAAGTCCCTTTGTAGGTCACTCAGACCTGTTTATGAATCTAAGTGCCCTGTGTTGGGTGCATATATATTTAGATAGTTAGCTCTTCTTGTTCAATTGATCCCTTTACCATTAAGTGTAATGGCCTTCTTTGTCTCTTTTGATCTTTGTTGGTTTAAAGTCTATTTTGTCAGAGACTAGGGATTGCAACCCCCGTCTTTTTGTTTTCCATTTGCTTGATAGATCTTCCTCCATCCCTTTATTTTGAGTCTGTGTGTATCTCTGCATTGAGATGGGTTTCCTGAATACAGCACACTGACTGGTCCTGACTCCTTATCCAGTTTGCCAGTCTGTGTCTTTAATTGGAGCATTTAGCCCATTTACATTTAAAGTTAATATTGTTATGTGTGAATCTGATCCCTGTCATTATGATGTTAGTTGGTTATTTTGCTCATTAGTTGATGCAGTTTCTTCCTAGCCTCGATGGTCTTTACAATTTGGCATGTTTTTTACAGTGGCTGGTACGGTTGTTCCTTTCCATGTTTGATTAGCTTCCTTCAGGGCTCTTTTAGAGGGCAGGCCTGGTGGTGACAAAATCACTCAGCTTGTTTGTCTGTAAAGTATTTTATTTCTCCTTCACTTATGAAGCTTAGTTTGGCTGGATAGGAAATTCTGGGTTGAAAATTCTTTTCTTTAAGAATGTGGTCTCGGCCCCACTCTCTTCTGGCTTGTAGAGTTTCTGCTGAGAGATCAGCTGTTAGTCTGATGGGCTTCCTTTGTGGGTAACCGACCTTTCTCTCTGGCTGCCTTAACATTTTTCCTTCATTTCAACTTTGGTGAATCTGACAATTATGTGTCTTGGAGTTGCTCTTCTCGAGGAGTATCTTTGTGGCGTTCTCTGTATTTCCTGAATCTAATGTTAGTCTGCCTTGCTGATTGGGGAAGTTCTCCTGATAATATCTCAGAGAGTACTTCAACTGTTCCATTCCTCCCCTGGCCATTTTCAGGTACCAATCTCAATCAGATTTTAGGTTTCCACCGCCACCTAGTCCCGCAAATTTTGGAGGTTTGTTCTCATTTCTTTTTATTCTTTTTTCTCTCTAGACTTCCTTCTCGCCTTCATTTCATTCATTTCATCTTCCATCAAGCGATACCCTTTCTTCCAGTTGATCGTGATCTGCTACTGAGGCTTCTGCAATCTTCCGCGTAGTTCACCGACTTGGCTTTCACCTCCGTCATCTCATGAAGCCCTTATCTCCATTGGTTATTCTAGTTATCCATTCTTCTAATTTTTTTCAAAGTTTTTAACTTCTTTGCTGTTGTTTTGAATTTCCTCAGCTCAGAGTAGTTTGATGCGTCACAGGCCTTCTTCTCTCAACTCATCAGAGTCATCCTCCATCCAGCTTTGTTCCTTGCTGTGGGAACTCGCGTTCCTTTGGAGGAGGAGGTGCTCTGCTTTTAGAGTTTCCAGTTTTTCTGCTCTGTTTTTCCCCATCTTTGCGGTTTTATCTACTTTTGGGCTTTGATGATGGTGATGTACAGATGGGTTTTGGTGTGGATGTCCTTTTGTTTGTTAGTTTTCCTTCTACCACACAGGACCCCTCAGCTGCAGGTCTGTTGGAGTTTACTAGAGGTCCACTCCAGACCCCTGTTTGGCTGGGTGTCAGCATGTGGCTGCAGAACAGTGGATTTTCGTGGAGACCACAAATTCAGCTGTCTGATAGTTCCCTCTGGAAGTTTTGTCTCAGAGGAGTACCCGCCCTGAGGTGTCAGTCTTTCCCTACTGGGGGTGCCTCCCAGTTAGGTCTGCCTTGTGGGGTGAGGGACCCACTTGGGAGTAAGGCAGTCTGTCCTGCTCTCAGATCTCCAGCTGCCAGCTGGGAGAACCACTACTCTCTTTCAAAGCTGTCAGTCAGACAGGGATCGCTTTAAGTTCCCCTTCCTGCTGGACTTTGTTTGTCTGTGCCCTGCCCCCAGAGGTGGAGCCTACAGAGGCAGACAGGCCTCCTTGAGCTGTGGTGGGCTCCACCCCACTCTCGAGCCTCCTGGCTGCTTTGTTTACCTAAGCAAGCCTGGGGTAAATGTATGGCTGCCTCCCCCCCAGCCTGGCTGCCGCCTTGCAGCTTGATCTCAGACTGCTGTGCTAGCACTCAGCGAGACTGTGGCATAGGGACCCTCCGAGCCAGGTGCTGGATACACCTAGTGTGCTCGCTTTCCAGGTCTGCTGGGAAAGCGCAGTATGAGGGTGGACTGTCTGACTTTCCAGGTGCCGCCTGTTACCCCTTCTTTGACTATTAGGAAAGGGAACTCTGGACCCCATGCCTCGGAGTGAGGGTGCGTCAGCTCTTCTGCTCTCAGACACAGTGCGCTCTTACCCACTGTCCTGTAACCCACTGTTTGGCACCCCCAGGAGATGAAACAGGTACCTCAAGCAGAAATGCAGAAATCACCAGTCTTCTGTGTCAAGCTGGCTGAGCTGAGACCTGTGCTGTTCTATTCGCCATCTTGGCTCCACCCCTCCGTTGTTTTTTTTTCTTTGTTTCCTCAAGGGGGAAAAAATAGCACTTTTATCATGGTTGGGACATAACTTCTAAAGAAAACAAGTTTAGAGCTTTCTATGTATTTTCTATTTCTTTCTTTTAGACAATACCAATGGTTCTATCTAATGTAACTGTGACATATACACAAACACACACATCACCGACCAGGATATGCTGTGCTATTGCTTTTGCTTCTTAGTGTGAATATTGAAAGGCCACAGGGTCACCTTCAGCTCTTTGGACACTGGCTTCCTGTGTGTCCTGCTGTGCATATAGGGCCTGCTACTATGGTGTTTCCTCTGAGTCCCACACGCTGTGCCATTTTTTAAAATGAATTGAGTCAGATATTTTCTACATGGCATCATGGTCTGCCACTGAATTTTACACTGAAAAGTTAGCAATCAGCATTTTACTACTCATTATTATTTATATGTTGCTATGTGATAAAGCACCCCAAAGCTTAATGACTTCAAATCACAGCCATTTTATTGGGTATGATGCCATGAGACAGCAGTATGGCAGGATGAAGAAGAGAGAACTCACCCAGCGATTGACACAGGTTTTTGCTGGGGACAGCTCAGCTGTAGCTGGTGGAACCCATTGGCCTCATTCGCACGTGGGGCCTGGTACTTGCTGTTGGCTGGAATGCCATGGGTCTCTTCCATGTAGATTGTGTTTCTGCCTGTGCCTGTCAAATTCTCCCCGCCTCTGTGTGGTTACCCCTCCCAACAGGAGATTCTGGAATTCTTTATGAGCTGAGTTCCCAAAGGGAAAGTAGAAACTGAAGACCTGAGGCTCAAAAGTCCCAGAACATAACTTCTGTGACATTTCATTGATCAAAGCAAGCCACGTGGGCAACCCAGATTCAGGAGTTAAAGAAACAGACTTCACCTCTTGACAGGAGGGTGGCAAACACCTTAGAAAAAAACGGCAGTATAGGTACGACCATTGGTGGGCAGTTTTATCACTCTAGCACACTGCTTTTATGGGAGATGTGCAGTGGCCTTTGAAATGAACAGCTGTACCCAATATCATTTTGCTTTGAATAAGGCAGGAGCATGGATTTAAATTTTTCTCTAAAGTATTTCCTGAAGGAAAAAAATATATATATCTGTTCGTTTGTGGTTATAATGTTAAATTAGTTTTATAAGTTTAAAATTTTGATATAATCTCTTCCTCCTCAAGTAGCTTAGCTGGTTAATTCAGAAGGACTAAATGCATCTATTTCTATTTTTCTCCCCGTTTGAAAATAGACAAGTCACCTGTACTAATTTTCTATGATAAGACGTGGAGACTAGGTTATGTATCTTTGCAGATAAGCACGCTCAGAACTGAAAGAACAAAGGTGAAAGTATGTTGTTTCAGTAGGGAACAGTGTGAAATAATAACCCACATTAGTTCTGTGTGTTGGAATGTTGTTGTGGAGGTAGGGTAACACTTATTTTCTTGCCAAATTATACAAGTCTACTCCCAATGCTTCTGCTACAGTAACTTCTTTTGTCTTACCACCTCGAATCCATGTTTTTGTGATGGGTCATTATCTTGCTATAAGCTCTTCAGTTTCTTCCAGTGGCTGGTAGAAAACAGTGAAAATTCCTTAGTGTGACATTTATGAGCCTTGCCTGGTTCCAGCTATCACTCATCATGCCCCACCTCATGGCCTGTGCCCCAGCCAATCAAACTGCCTGTAATTTTCTCAGATGACAGTCTGGGTCAGACCTGCAAGGCTGCTCGTTCAGTGCTCTCTGTTGTAGCTTCCTTTGGACCCTGACTTCTTTTATTCTCCCACCTCCCAGAAAACTTGGTCTAAGAACACTGCTTCTCTCTTTAACCTTAGCTCGATACTGAATCTTACGTGAATCTCCTTTATAATCGCCTCCTCTTATGTAGAAGTGACTGTTTTATCCCATGTGTGCTAATTTCCAGACCTTCATAAGTTTTATCTTTGAAGCTATAGTATACTCCTGCATTTCATTACTTACTTATCTTTTTCTATGGCTGGACTGCATGTAAATATATCTTTTTTTTTTTTTTCTAAATCCTCTCTTCCTAGGACAATGTCGGGCACATGTTTGGCATTTAACAAATGAGGCTTGCTGAATTAATGCACATATGCCAAAATCCCTTTTGATAGTGAGTCTTCCTAGTAAGTATTCTAGACATGTTCTAAGACAGATGCATAAGTATTATCTCAGCATGGATTATCCCCGTATGATTCAGAACAGATTACTCATATGCGATTCTCTGGTTTTTTTGTTTTGTTTTGTTTTTTAATTGAGACTGGAAGCATGATGAGAAGGTGAATGTGATCAGTCTGAGGATGTGCTCGGCTAGATTTCTGCAGGGTAAATTTTCTCCTCTATGCCATAAAATAACCAGCAGACTGTTTAAGAGCCACCAGGAACTCCAGTTTTTCTTTCAGAAGTCTGTTAAGACATAATGTTTGATGTGCTTGCTTTCCAAGGCATACATTAGTTGAGTGCATTTATATAAAGGAGTGTTGAATCCACAAGCCATATTGCACCGAGTATGTTTTGCAGAAATGTACCTTGATATGCCACATAATTCCCATACACATTTGCGGGCCTGCACTCATTATCGATTGAAAACAATCTGATCGAAAAGTGACAGTCTCGATTGCGATTTTCATTTGATCTTACAAGTTATTTCCAAGGGCCACGGTGTTGGCACATTTTTAACTCCTGTGTCTCCTTCACCCTCTACAACAGACTTAGCCCCACCTTTTCATGGAAAAGCACAAGACCCTCAAATCATTGTGTTGTCCTAACGGCTTTCAAAGAATTACTTCCTTCGAAGTTATTTTCCTCTTTTTTTAACTTACGTTTCTAAAGCTAGAGTCAGGATAGTTGATTCTGGTGCTGAAAAAAAATCAGTTAATAACCATTTTTATAAGTTTCTAGTTTCTTCCAGTGGCTGATAGGAAATAGGAAATTTTAGTGTGACATTTATGAGCCTTGCCTGTCCAGCCATCACTCATCATGCCCCACCCTCACATGGCCCTGTGCCCCAGCCAATCAAACTGCCTGTAATTTTCTCAGATGACAGTCTGGCCTCAGACCTGCAAGGCTGCTCGTTCAGTGCTCTCTGTTGTAGCTTCCTTTGGACCCTGACTTCTTTTATTCTCCCACCTCCCAGAAAACTTGGTCTAAGAACACTGCTTCTCTCTTTAACCTTAGCTCGATACTGAATCTTACGTGAATCTCCTTTATAATCGCCTCCTCTTATGTAGAAGTGACTGTTTTATCCCATGTGTGCTAATTTCCAGACCTTCATAAGTTTTATCTTTGAAGCTATAGTATACTCCTGCATTTCATTACTTACTTATCTTTTTCTATGGCTGGACTGCATGTAAATATATCTTTTTTTTTTTTTTTTTTTTTTTTTTTTTTGAAATGGAGATTCACCTTGTTGCCCAGGCTGGAGTGCAGTGGTGCGATCTCAGATCACTGCAACCACCGCCTCCCGGGTTCAAGTGATTCTCTTGCCTCAGCCTCCCAAGTAGCTGGGATTACAGGCACGTGCCACCACGCCCAGTTAATTTTTGTATTTTTAGTAGAGACGGGGTTTCACCATGTTGGCCAGGCTGGTCTCAAACTCGTGACCTCAAGTGATCTGCCTGCCTCGGCCTCCCAAAGTGCTGGTATTACAGGTGTGAGCCAACATGCCCAGCTGGTTCACATTTTAAATATGCAACTTTTTAACCAAATGATTTGGGGCAAGTTTCTCCCGTTTTTCTTTTTTTTGAAATGGAGTTTCACTCTTGTTGCCCAGGCTGGAGTTCAGTGACGCGATCTCGGCTCACCACAACCTCTGCCTCCCAGGTTCAAGCGATTCCCCTGCCTCAGCTTCCCTAGTAGCTGGGATTACAGGTGCCACCACCATGCCTGGCTAATTTTGTATTTTAGGAGAGACGGGGTTTATCCATGTTGGTCAGGCTGGTCTCAAACTCCTGACGTCAGGTGATCTGCCGCCTCGGCCTCCCAAAGTGCTGGGATTACAGGCGTGAGCCACCGTGCCCGGCCATTTCTCCCCTTTTTCACATGTGTTTTCTCAGCTATAATATATTATTTATCCCTGTAGATCTCTATTCACCTCGAAAGTCAAGATAAAACTTTCCATTTGCTTCCCAGTATATATTTGGACATTTTACCATAGTGAACTTACCCATGCCTGTTTTTCAGTGTGTTCATTTGTATTACTTTGGAAAAGCAATTATCTTGCCATCCTCTTTGTTGTCTTCTGGTTTCTACTCCCTATTTTTCATTGAGATTTTCTTCTGCCCTCAGGTAGTACATGCTCATCCATCTCCATTGTGTATTAATAAGCCTTTGAAAATAATCCTAGCTGTAAATCCTAACGATTAAATAATTCAGAATTAGTTACTCATCTGCATCATCCTGATATATATTCCTATGTTGCCCACACTGTATTCAGTGGTAGAAACACATGCTAAATTATGCATGTACATTTTCTTTTTTTTTTTTTTTTTTTTTGAAATGGAGTTTCACCTTGTTGCCCAGGCTGGAGTGCACTGGCACGATCTTGGCTCACTGCAACCTCTGCCTCCTGGCTTCAAGCGATTCTGCTGCCTCAGCCTCCCAAGTAGCTGGGATTACAGGTGTCCACCACCATGCCTGGCTAATTTTTGTATTTTTACTAGAGACGGGGTTTCACTTGTGGGCTGGGCTGGTCTCAAATTCTTGACCTCGTGATCTGCCCTCCTCGGACTCCCAAAGTGCTGGGATTCGCATGTTCATTTTCCAGTCACTATTTATGCATTCTTCAATCATACTGCTTTTCTCAGCATATACATACATAAAATGTTTTCTGTGCATCAAGCCTTATTCTAGGCACTGGGGATAGATTAAAAACAAAAAAATCGGATAATCTATTCCCCGGCCCCTTGAAACTCACAGTCAAACAGGAGAAAAATATATGAAACAAAAGAATAAAGTAAATAATTTTGTCATTTGAATAAACACAAAGATAGAGTGATATTATAGAACAAAATCCTTAAGTACTTTTGGACAATGAATAAGAGTTTTTAAAGAAATGCCATTTAAACAGATACTTTAAAAATAAAGAAAGATTCACCGAATGACAGGGATCAAGGAGGAAGTATGAATAAGTAAAATTAACCTAGAGAGGAACTTAAGGAAGAAACGTAGATCAGAATGTGCAGAGCTTTGAAAGAGTCATTTTAAGAATGTTCTTACCTTATCTGAAGGGTACTGGGAAGATACCGAAAAGTTTCAGCAGAAGGGTAACTTGACCTCATTTGTATTTTTAAAGAAATCATTCTAGTTTCTGTTTGTGGAGCAAGAAAAAAGAAAGATTGTTTGGGAAAGAACAGGAAGTGGGGGAAGATCGTGAGTAGAATTCTACAAGCAGGTTTTGCAAATATATGTCTAGAGCTAGAAGAAATATCTGGTACAGATATAAATTTGGGTTACTTCAGTCTATCATTATTAAAGGAAAGAGTGGGAGTAGGTGAGATTGCATTGAGTGTATATTGCAAGAAGAGTGGGGAAAAGTGTGGGGAAAACACTTTAAAATTAAGTAGAAAAGTAGGATCTGGTAACGAACAATCTAGAAGCAAGAATTATAGAGGTGTGAGGAACATCCTCAGAATGAGGTTACATTGTATGATGGGTGCTGTGATCACAGCCCTCTTTAAGGGTGGCCTCAACTGCCTGCAACCAATGACTGATCAATAGACGGATATGAAGGCACAGTCTACCCGTTCCAACTAGAACTTGGCCTTTATACAACTCTGAAGTGTTATTTTAACACCAGTGTCCCCACAGGCTGAAGCTGCATCCAGCCCACTTTCTCTCCTTGTCCTACCATGCTTCTCTCTACTTTCCTAGGTATTGATCCCAAGAGAATTCCATAAAAGACATCCTTCTTGTTAGTATCCATCTGACATTCTCCTTCCCTGGGAACACAACTGGTAGCACATGGAAAACTGCGTGTGTGTGTGTGTGTGTATGTGTGTATGTGTGTGTATGTTGTGTGTGTGTATGTATGTGTGATGTGTATGTGTGTGTGTGTATGTGTGTTTAAAGAAAGAGTGTGCTAGATTGTGTCTAGTAATCTTGCACAGTCAATAAATAATGTCTGCAGTAGGAACAAAGTAGTGATTAGCCCTTTTGTTTCAGTAGTGAATGCAGCTAAATTGGTCAAGTCATGCAAGCAGCAATGGAATTGGACCGTGTAGAGGAATAAGAGAGGGAGACTTAGGATCGGTAATGTTGACAATCTTACTGAAGAGCTTAGGAGGAAATACAAAATCAGGAAAGTGGTAGCACATGTAAAATTTGTTTCAGGTAGAAGAAATTACATTGACTTTGAAATGTTCCTCCACAGGTGGGGGAGGTGGCCATAGTAAAGACTGGCATTAGGTTGACTAGAGAAGGATGCAGCACAGTTTCCTGTCTTGGCTTTTGTTTGTTTCAGGGAAGAAAGAGACAAAGATTAAGGACAGCAGAGGGAAATACAGAGTTGTGTTTGTGGTAAAAGATTAAAATAGTCATTCTGAAGGGTGATGGGTTGAATTGAGAAAATAAACGTGGTCTCTTTTTTTTTAGGCAGCGTCAGGAGTTCAGTTGAGAGTAATGACAATGAATTTATAGGGCACAAATGTAGGCAATCACATATTCTACTTGTTTTCTTGTTTAATATAAATGGCCATGCATTTTGGGTTGGTTGGTAAATGGTGTTTGTGATGAAAACATCTGTTTCCCTTTTTTTTACTCTCAAGAAAAAAACCATTTAAAGAAAATTTAAATTACCTTGCATTTGAAAAGAACACATGAATAAGCTTACATAAACATTTTCTCTGTTGGGGAATGCTTCCTAATGAATCGCATCCTTTGTCTATAGGGTAAAAGGAAAGAACATTATCTGACTAATAAGGAAGAAGGAGCTCTTTGTGAATCTATAATAATAAGCATAGATATTTGTCAGTCTAAACTTACCTTGTTGAGCCTCTATAATTAGAATATGACTGATGAAGAGAAGAAATATTTGTATATAATGTAATGAAAGGCTTTGTAAAGTTTATTTGCATAGGGGATGTAGGTGGAAGGCTGGCTCAAATTAATCAGTATTATCTGCGGAACTGATGGCATTCCACTTCGGAGAATAAACGACATGACATCCTGTGGTTCCTTTGAATTCTGGACATTACATGAAAGGGGACATATTATTGCTCTGTTAAATAATATCCGACTTGTAATTAAAAATGAATGTAGGGTTTAATGACTTCTTTTGTCTTCTTTTTTGTGCAGAGAAAACTTCTAAAGCTCATTTTTAACATTTGCTATTCAATTTATAGATGTATAAGCCTAGTTCTTCTCTAGGTCTCTTTCATTACTGAGATTATTTTATTTTTCAAATGGGAAATTGCAGCAATTATTTTAAGGGCTTATGAATTTTTTTAATCTTGTTTACAAATGTAAAACATTTTCAAATATTTTTAAATTTATTTATAAACCTTTATAACTTATTTTTTGAGTGCTTCAAATTTAGGACAGTAAATTTTTTCTGCATATCTAAATAACTTTTATAAATCTAATTAATAAAAATAGTGACCCTAAAATGAATGTAGTTGTTCCAAAATAATATATAAATACTAAAATATCAATTTAAAATACCATGTCAAAATCAAGCAAATAATTACATATTTTAAGTTTGAAATTATGAAACCATCATTCCAATTCACTAGGAATTCCAAATGTAATATATTTTATTTCACTGAAGTTCTTTAGTGTCTGCATCTACAAACAAAATTTCCGCGATAATTTTATTTTTGTAAGAACAATCAATATGGTGAATCCAAATGCTTTGCCAAATGTTCCAATATTGTTTATATTAGTAAGAAATTTAAAATCAAATATCTGTTTCAAGTACTCAACTGCACATTAGATATTGTACCTTTAAAACTCACTCTCTGCTGGGCATGGTGGCTCATGCCTGTAATCCCAGCACTTTGGGAGGCCAAGGAGGGCAGATCACCTGAGGTCAGGAGTTCAAGACCAGCCTGGCCAACATGGAGAAACCTTGTCTCTACTAAAAATACAAAAATTAGCCGGGCGTGGTGGGGTGCATCTGTAGTGCCAGTTACTCAGGAGGCTGAGGCAGGAGAATTGCTTGAACTGGGAGGGGGAGGTTGCAGTGAGCTGAGATCCCACCACTGCCCTCCAGCCTGGGCGACAGAGTGAGACTCTCTCTCAAAAAACAAAACGAAGCTTTCTCTCATAAGCGAAGTTCTCTTAAACATTACACGTATGTAGATTTCCAACACAGATTGGATCCTTTCCAATGCCAAACTATCTTTACTAGGATTTCAAATTTTTAAAGTATTTCTATGCTTAATTGGAAACCCTGCCGAGGCTAAGGAGACGTGTACACATCATGAAAGCAATGACTATCTGGTAACTGAAGATACTCACAATACCAAACGCTTAATTCTAAATCTTATGCTGTGGGAGATCATGTCATCCTGCGTGACTGTGATTTATTATGACCGGAAATCTTTGCCAGGATTTTGACTGATCTTTTTAGATTCTATTTTTTTTTCTGAGCTACTAATAAAAACTTATGTAGAGCTTTTATGTTGGTGACCCTCAGACCTCAAGGAGGAAGTTATACCACCCATTCCCTGGAGTTACTTGGAACAGATTTTCTAATTCTCCTGTCTAATCACAGAACTCTGCCCTCCCACCTACATTGGTCCTTTGTCTGTATGTCGAATGCATTATTTTAGCTCTTAAGAAACATATGTGTATTTTCCAACTAAACCGTAAAACTTCGTGGGAATACCAATGAATGCCTTTTCCATCTAACTTTAAAGAACTTTGAACTTCATAGAATTTTCTGTTTTTTCGTGTTCTTAATACCAAAAAACAGGTATTAATATCATATGTATTGGCATTTGGATATCTCTTATAGCTTTATCTGACATGGGTTTGAAAATTATAAGGTCATTCTATTGGCATTTATTTAATTATTGCTTATGACATTTTATGTTGATTGATCCCTACATTTTTGGCTTTTGGAAATAAAGACTGCTGTGATTTTGTCTGTAATGGCGCAAACACATTGTCATTCGTTGACATATGCATGTACTTCAAGTTTAAAAGATGTCCTGTTTCTCTTGATCATCAGAAATCTCAGAGCTGACAGCACCAGGCATGTGTGTTTGTGTGTGTGTGACAGAGAGTGAGAGAGGGAGAGAGAGAGAGAGAGAGAGATTAAAAAAAACACCCCAGAACATAGTAAAGTGACAGAAACAAATTAAAGATGAATTAAATTTCATCCAAACTTTAAATATGGTCATTTTGCATCTTTGAGAAAGTTGGGTAGCTTATTCTAGGAAGATCATATTGTAGAAAGGATGGAATACCTGATTAGTACATTAACATAATTTTGAAGACATGAAATGAATAAAGTACTTGATTCTAATGCATGATATGCAGGTGTATGTAAGAACTTTGCTAATAGTTGTCTTTTTGAAACAGTAATAGATGTTTCCACGTGTGCACAGGTATGTGCGAATATCAGAGATTAAAATAGAAACGGAACCAAAAAGCTGTGCCATCATTGAAAATGTATTTGTTTAAAGACTACGTGACACTTAGGAGGCATTTTAATGCAGTATTTTATGTATGCAATTATTTACATATGTTTAAGTGTTTTTTATTTGACTTCCATAAAGTTTAGATTTGTTGCAATCTTATTTTTACCCTTGAGGGAAGAGAGAGACCCTCTCATATTGTTTTATATTGTTTTATACTCAGTACCTGTTTTAAGAAAAAAACAAGGAAGTGAAATCAAAGACAGGCAGCCCAGCGCCAGACCCAAAACCAGGCCTGGGCCTGCCTGGCCTAAACCTAGTAGCTAAAAATCAGCTCATGACTTAGAACCCGATGTTACCCATAGATTTCAGGCATTGTATGGAAGAACATTGTGAAACTCCCTGCCCTGTTCCGTTTCACTCTGACCACCGGTGCATGCAGCCCCTGCCACGTACCCCTTGCTTGCTCAAATCAATCATGACCCTTTCTTGTGAAATCCTTAGTGTTGTGAGCCCTTAAAAGGGACAGAAATTGTGCACTCGGGGAGCTCGGATTTTGAGGCAGTAGCTTGCTGATGCTCCCCGCTGAATAAAGCCCTTCCTTCTACAACTCGGCGTCTGAGGGGTTTTGTCTGCGGCTCGTCCTGCTACACCCTTAGTAGTGTCTGAATCTTGGAAAGGAAGGGGAGGGAATATCCAGATACCTTAAACGGGGTTCTCGGACTTCTAATAAACAGTTAAAATCTTACACACAAGGTATTTAAAGCATACAGATGATTCTACATGTGTCCTAACAGATCATAGTGCCATGAACATTTGTCCATTAACGAACATCCCTTACGTGTAAGAACATTTTGCCACTGTGCTTTTAGTTATCTCCTTTTCACCTACTGTCCCCTGGAATAGTCTCTCCCTTTGTTTCTCAGGGGTCTTCTTGAGCCTGAAGCTTTTATTGGGCCTCACTTTTTGCTGCTTTGTTCCTTCGCCAGTTATGGGCCTTTTTGCTGCGTCGACTACAGGTTGAAAAAAGGAGAAAGCGCAACCCCAAGCTACTGACCTATGAGTAACAAGGTCACCGAATTCCCCTTAGTCCTGCTGGGGTCTGATCCTTTACTCTGTGAAGACCATGGCTGGGGAAGACCTAACCTTCACTCCAGCTCGCTTGGATTTGTCAGTCTTTGATGATGGAAGCTGAAATGCAGACCTTATATCCTAACCAATTCTTCCTCGGCCAAAAAAAAAAAAAAAAACCAAAAACCAAACAAAACAAAACAAAAAAACACGGCCACCTCTTTATGACCAACCATAGTTTTGGTTTAAGCCTTCAAGACGCACTTATCTACTTAATCCACAATTACATTGTAGTATCACGCTAAGCATGGAGTTAATATCAAGGAGCAAATGGCCTCTGGCCTTTTGGAATCCACATGATCTTGGAACTCTGTGAAGATTGTCTTCGGATCACTTTGCCCTGCTGTGGTTCCCCCCACCCTGTGCATTTTGTCTTTTCTATCTCCTTCCCTATTGTCGTGTAAAGTTACATCACGATGTTGAGTGGTGGGTGTTTTACACCCCGATGTCCCATAAACAAATACTTTTAATACCCTTTTGTTGGTCTAATTTGTAAGTGACCATTTTATATGCCACAGTAAGTACCTGTAAAGTTGGAGACAAAGAAAAGAGAATTGTGTTGTTCTCGTGCTAAGAAAGGACAGCATTAAACTCCTCCGTAACCTCTTTTCTGTATTTCCGTTTTAACAAGGGTAAAGTTATCACAAAGTGGGTGAATGTAAGCATTCTTCCCTCAAACATCTGTGTTCTTCAGCCTGTCCCACTTCACCCTTTCCAAAGAAGGGCAGGTTTTTAAATAGAAGAGAAGCAATGTTGAATAAAGAGTATATCAGAACGCTCCATAATTCATATAACCTCCAGACAAGTTCTCAGGTTTATTGGTCAGAAAACACATGGTGACATTCACTACTTTTTTGTTATTATTGTAAAGATTTCTGTGAGAGTGTGGGGCTCAGTCAAACTTTGTAGGGAGAAATAAGCCACAGTCACAGAGATTCATTCATCTTCATTCATTCATTCATTCAACACATAGCTTTGTTTCTATTATGCCCCACTGTCCTAGGCTCTGGGGATTAGACAGTGACCAAAACTGACAGGTATTTAGCCTCATGGAGCTTAAAGCATATTGAAAGGAACAGACAAAACTCACATAAGAATGTGCGATGTGCATAAACGAAATACTTTCGTAAGTGCCATGACTAAAATACACAGAGGGCTGACATACAGTTGCATGTTGCATAAGAGAGACTTGCGTTAGGTAAGGTGTCTAGGTTAGCTGTCTCTGAGGAAATTGCATTTCAGCTGGGACCTAAAAGATTACAGTGAGGTCAGAGAGTGTCCTAGGCAGAGATAAATAGAATGCGCAAAGGCCTTTAATACGCTTGAAACATTCCTAAGCTGTTTGAAAAACTGATAGGGGCCAAGTTGCAGGTGAAATGGATGAGAGCAAGTCAAGCTATTTCCATTTTATTACAAACCACACATGGGGTCTTTAAATGTTCCAGAGTTTTGATTTTTTTTATTACCTGGGAGAGAATGTAATTTTATTTTCATCAAATCTTGTTCTTATAAACTTTTACATTTTGTTTTCATCTGAGTAAGCTGACCATATAGTGCCCTCGTGTGGCGTAGTGCTGTATTACACGATTAATACTGTAGACTCTTTGAGGCATGATTTTAGCAAAATTCTTTTACACCTTTTTCAGTTAATCTAAGTCACCTCTAGCTGCTCTCACTCAGACTCAAACATAGAATCTTATTTATTTGTATTGTTGTGTTTTACTACGTTCTCACATTCCACTGTGGAATGGACACGCGCTGGGAGCACAGACTCCAGTGACCTCAGGATCCAGGCAGACTGAGAACAAAAATGAGGGAGGCCAGACCAGACCTGAAACAAAGACTCTGAGAGATTTGGAGACGCAGGTTATAGGAAAGACTTTCAATTTTATGTGTTTACTTTATAAATAAGTAATGCCAAAATAAATAGCCTTGGGGACCATTGTATTTTTCAGTCTCTGTCCCCAGATTTCTACGTTTAGCAAATGTACATGGTTAATTTCTCAGTCAACACCACAAATGCTTTGTATCCTTATGTACATTTTGACTATTTTAGAACTGATTATTTTGTGCATCAAGTTGTCTATTTCTGTTTCCAAGTTCAGCATTTTGCCACAGGTTTATTTTGGAAAGTATTTCAGGGATCTTTGTTGCTCAAAACCAAGCACTGTAGCTGGAGGTGGTTTTCTTTCCTCCTCTCCCTTCCTCTCTCTTCCTTCTTCCTTCCTAAGGCTTGAGCCATTTTTCACTAGAAGAGTTTTATTTTTAATTTTATATTTCTTTTTTTTTTTGACAAATGACTGCCAGTATGCTTTATGGAATGCAGCTGTTGAACTTTATTTCCTGCTTTTCTTTGCATTAAAGTAGTCCCCAAAATTGTTTTCTGAGGAACTCTTCACCTTTGACTGCCAGCACTGCTTGTGTACCTTTCAAGTCAGAAATTGAGCGGTCTGTTCAGGCCCATCGTTATCCAGCTCCTGCTTTTCACATGAGGATGTTTGTGCTACATGCAATTTTGTTGACTTTTGGAGTGTAAAGCTTTGTTTATAAATGAAAACATAGAATTACAGCTTTCCTGGTACTTGTCAGGGAGTATAATCACGAATTCACTGCAGCTGGATACTTTTCAGACACGTGGATAAGATAAATAATATTTATGGAAGATGGCCTGGAGGAAACGAAGCCATCCATTCTGCCATGTTATCTAAAATCTGTTTCAAGATGAAGTGAAACCATCAAAAATGCCTAACTGGCTGGGCGCGGTGGCTCACGCCTGTAATCCCAGCACTTTGGGAGGCCGAGGCAGGCGGATCACAAGGTCAGGAGATAGAGACCATCCTGCCTAACACGGTGAAACCCGTCTCTACTAAAAACACAAAAAATTAGCCCGGGCGTGGTGGCGGGTGCCTGTAGTCCCAGCTACTCGGGAGGCTGAGGCAGGAGAATGGGGTGGACACGGGAGGTGGAGCCTGCAGTGAGCCGAGATTGCGCCACTGCACTCCAGCCTGGGGGACAGAGCGAGACTCCGTCTCAAAAAAAAAAAAAAAAAACGGACCACATCATACTGGGCCCAACACAGTCGCTTCTTACTGAACTGCTTTAGCCATCATAAAACCTTCTCTTCATGAGGGGCCATAGGAAATATTTTCTCTTATTTCATATTGGTGTTCTCCCAAATAACTAGAATATATCATGCATGGTCTTGTTACTGGTTATATTTTCTCCTTTCTGCATGTGAATTAGAAAACTCAAAGTCAAATTTGTGCTCTGCCCTGACTCAGTGCATGATTCGTCAAAGTGTCCATTTGTTCATTGACCACATTTCTGACACCACCTTGCTTCCCTATTTTTTGTATTTTCTAAAGGTTCTTTCTAAAGAGTTTAAGTATTTTATATTGCTATATTGCATGCATTTGCAAGCAACTTAAATGCATTTGGAACAGAAGTGATAGATAAGTAACAACCATGGGATCTCTATCAATTCTGTATCTAATTATAAGTACATAATTCCTGGCTTAACCGTCTGTAACCTAAATAAGTAAGAATTAATACACCCTATAATTCCTCAAGAGCTGAAACCTCCCCCCAGATAAATTTTATAAGCCATGCTAATCCTATTTCTCAGTGCACAAAGGTTGAACTTGTGGACTAATAATGCATTAATATTCCTCATGAAAAATATAGCTAAATAGGGAGAAAGGAGATGAAAAGAACCAAAAATATTCTTTTAAGGATATTTGATCCTCTGCATCCATTCATTAAAGCTAATATTCATTCTCCATTTCTCTCTGTCCGTCTGGTTCTATGAAAAGACCTAGCCTGC
This sequence comes from Hoolock leuconedys, assembly GCA_023748175.1. Taxonomy (NCBI): domain Eukaryota; kingdom Metazoa; phylum Chordata; class Mammalia; order Primates; family Hylobatidae; genus Hoolock; species Hoolock leuconedys. The sequence continues at coordinate 46,701 of JAKGGE010002622.1, read as the reverse complement.
CCTCAACGTGTGTGACATTAATAGATGTTAGTGATACAGAGATTGCCGTCCGTGCAGATTGACCGCACTGTGTGGAGGTGAGAACGAGTCTTGTTTACCACTTAGGATCTGGATCTCTGGTCTTCTTTGTCATGCAACACAATCCTTCTGGGATTTGTAAGTGATGACAAGCCTCAGCGATAATTATATTAAAATGCTTTTAACTTAGTGTAAACATAATTTAATAAGATGTAGATGTTCCAATAGGCTAGCCTTGAATTCAGTCTTAAGACCAGACACAATATGCCTGTGTGAATGATGTATGTCTGGAAAGCATGTACATTCTTTGACCCCAGTTAATTTCTACGAAGAAGTGTGTTAGTCTCTGATGTAATAATCTCATCTGCAGATTACTACATTTTTATTATGATAAAGAACACCTGGGCTTTTAAAATATAGTAAGGTTATCTTACCTGGAATATTAAATATTATTGAAGTTACAACTTTGGAGAAATTATATTTTTAATGAATATGGTTATATTATACCTGTTTGTTATTAGAGTAGCCCTCAAAGTTGGTGATTTATCAATGCGTTGCTGCTGAATAACAATAGCTTTATTGAATGTCTGCTTGATACTGAGCGTTGTATTAGAGGCTTTTCATATATTATCTCATTTAGTCATCGTAAAACATTTTATGGAATGCATTGTCAACATTTTGTGAATGAAAAGTGGAGTAAATTGTTTGCATTCCCTTAGGTGGGCAGGTTTTTTATGCTAAAAAAAAGGAAAATAGTTGCATTCACATCTCTTAACCTATATGCACACTTCCTTTGCACAGTGGGGTTTGGCAAAGCTCTATCTTCTGCTAGTGATAGGGCAATTCTGATTGAAATCATACCATTTTAGATAAAATTAAAATTAAACTTGTATTTGTATAACTTGAAAATTGTGAATTTTTCCTGCAATGACAGGGAGGCACACATCATGATTGGCACTCAGGTTTATGTTTTAGAGTAGCAAACAGACAGTGATAAGCCAGAAAAATGAGTTTGTACATAAACTGCAAATATTTTTACTTAATATAGTAAGCAGTAAATAATTAGTCAATGTTTTTGATCATATGAATGACAATTTGAACATGGGAATATTGCAGCCCTTATGCACTGCAGATGAGATTATGGATTGTCACACTGGTTGAAAAAACAATATGAAATTATACAATATGTTTTAAGATGCTCACAACCCCTAAAAAGCTAGCAAGGAAGCTCAGACACATGTGCATAAGGACACACAAGAGCATCCATGGCAGCTCTGTCTACGGTAACGGGGCACTGAAGATTAGCAGGAGAGCAAGTTAACAAATCATAGCATGTTTACAAATGGAATACTACACAGCAGTGTGAATGAGGGACCGGAACTGTAAATGTTAACAAGATTAATCTCAAGGAACACAATGTTGAATGAAAATAGCACACCACAGAAAGATACATACTTCTTGAGTATACTTGAATAAAGTTCAAAGCATGCAACACTAAACAACATATTAGAGGCACATATGATGGTACAACTATTAATAAAAATAAAGAGGAATTAAAAACCACACAAGATACAGGATAATGGTAATCTCTCTGGGGGAGAGAGTTGTCAGGTTGAGGGACCCTCAGGGACCCTAAGGGTTTCGGCAACTTTTTTTTTTTTTTTTTTTTTTTTTTTTTTTTTTTTTTTTTTTTTTTTTTTTTTTTTTTTTTTTTTTTTTTTTTTTTTTTTTTTTTTTTTTTTTTTTTTTTTTTTTTTTTTTTTTTTTTTTTTTTTTTTTTTTTTTTTTTTTTTTTTTTTTTTTATTTTTTTTTTTTTTTTTTATTTTTTTTTTTTTTAGAATTTTTAAAAAAAACTTTTTTTTTTTTTTTTTTTTTTTTTTTTTTTTTTTTTTTTTTTTTTTTTTGAGACAGAGTCTCACTTTGCTGCCCAGACTGGAGTGCAGTGGTGCAACGGTGGCTGACTGCAGCCTTGACTCCCTTTGGGCTCAAGCAGTCCTCCCACCTCAGGCCCCCAGGTAGCTGGGACTGCAGGTGTTGCCACCACACATGACCAATTTTATTATTTTTTTTTGTAGAGATGAGACCTCACTCTGCGATCCAGGCTTGTCTTGAACTCCTGGCCTCAAGCTATCCTCCCATTTCGACCTCCCAAAATGCTGGCATTACAGGCGTAAGCCACTGTACCCAGCCTGTGTTAACTTTTCTTTGTACCAAACTTTTGAGATAGGTGCTAAGCTTATTCATATACTGAGCTATAACTTGACAAAGGTCACTCAGCAGACTTATGGCAGAGTAAAATCTCTGTACATCTGTTTTGCCTCCTGTGTACATGTGCTTTGTTTAATACCCTACCTTTAAGTGGAATTGGTGTGTGTGAATATAACTAAGCAAATTATACCACAAGGGTGATCCTCTTGTGATTATTTCTTGTTACATAAGCCTCCCTTATAGCAGGCTGGAGAGTTTCCTCTAGCTTTGGAGAAGTAAGCTGCTATGTGTTGAGAGGGCCATATGGCTTGGATCTGAAGGTGGCCTCCAAGAGCTGAAAGCAACTCTCGTTGACAACCAGCAGAGAAACAGGGACGTCAGTCCTCTAACTGCAAGAAGCTGAGTTCTGCCATCAATCAGAATGAGACTGGAAAAAGACCTCCGAGTTTCATGTGAGAATTGCAGACTGGTTGACACCTTGATTTCAGCCTTGTGAGACCCAGAGCAGAGGATCCAGTTGAGTCACACACTCAGATTCCTGACCCATGGAAAATGTGAAATAATACACGTGTGTTGTGTTACGCTTCTAATTTTGTTGTAATCTGTTATGCAGCAAGAGGAAACTGACATATTATGAAGGTTACACAGCTGATGAGGAGTTAAGTATTTTGCTGAGGAAGCTCGGCTGCAAATCCTCTGGCCTCTCCCATTATAGATGGTTGCCTTCAAATTCGAGGAATCAGCCGTGAACCAGTCCAGGGAACTAGCACAACCCTCGTCCTCTGGGCCAAGCTACTAAGTAGTTCCACTCTCATTAGAGAATTACGGTTTGGTCCTCTGATGACCAAATTTAAAGACAAATTATTGGTGATTTGAAATTTATCTGAATGCTAATATATGGTTAGCTCTAACAATCCTTAAAAAGAAAGAAAGATTTTCTAATAATTACTTTTATTCCTTTAGCAAATATAGGTACATCTGAATCAGGTCTTTTAAACTGATTTTCTTTTAATGAAAATAAAAATTGGGGGCCTGAAAGAATACATACAATGTAAAAGCACAATAGAGCTAAGATATTTTAGGAAGTGTCTATCCAGGGCAGCTTGAATCTATGCTCCTGGAAATAACATTTTGAAAATAAAAAAGAGAAAGATCTAAATATTTTAAAGGGTGTATGTACCTAATAATACCTATCTTTTCCAATTTTATTTCAAATGTGCCATGCTGCCATAAAATAAAGGTAAGATTTTTTTTTTTGTTTGTGCTTGACTTGTATATCTTTATCACAGGAGTATAACAAAGATTATATGTATAGTCATTAATCAATTTGCATTCCAGATTATTATATTGAGTCCCTATATAAGGAAATAGATAAGTTGAAACAACTTTCAGAAAGAAATGAAGCAAAAGTGGTTAATAAATATAATAGCATAAAAATTATTGTAAGAAACTGAAACATTTGTAGCCCGTAAAGATTTCATTAATGTGGTGAGAGACACAGGCTCCGTATCTCTCTGTTGTCAGAATTAACTAGATTTCCTCCCAAAAAAGTGCTTTCAACGATCACTGTGGTTGCTCGTCCTAGAATTATAGAATATGTTTATCTTTGCTCAATTGTAAAGTAGTAATTAGTGCTTATTCTCAGGATATTTTAAATAATGTGTGAGAACAATTTACAATCTCAAGGAAGATGACTACAAAGCGGCTTTTAAAACACTGTGTATATGATTCAAAAATCATTGGTAAAGACATAACAATCGTGTTGTGTTGAATAATTACTTCCAAATCGATGCCAAAGATTGTTGGCCACTAATTAACCATATTTTGCACTATAAGAAACCAAATTTTTGGCAAATTCTGTCTGTAAAAGCATCAGAAACCTAAAAAGCCTCTACTTAGAAAATAAAATTTCCCTTATAATAACCTTTCCTCCAAAGGGGTATATTTTTATAATGTTAGGGAAGAAAAAAAATTATTTGACAAAGTAAAATTTTAAATGCTTAAAAATACAGCCTGATATGAGTTTTCATATTCATACCAATTTTTAAACTAAATATAAGCATATGTGTGTGTGTATATATATATATATACAACACATATATGCTGCCATTTGTAGTTTTACTTAGACATGTTGATTCAGTGCAGTGGTTATTCCGAATTTTGTCTGAAATATTTGAGACTATTTAAAGAATATTCCCGTATTGAAAAATTGTCCATCCCATGGCAGTGCAGATGATAAGCTTTCTGTACTCCTGTATTATTCCCTGCTCTCGCAGCTGCTCTTAATTGAACCCTAAGTACGATTTAGGATTGTTTTCTCTTGCTTTGTTGTTCCAAGAATTCTCACTTTAAATCCATCTAAGGTTACAACAGCCTCTGTAGAGAGCACAATTTATCATGTAGCTTTTATACAAATGTGACATGATCTCATTATATTTCTGCTAATGGATTTTATCGCTTTAATAATCCTTTGCAATATTTATAGAATGTCATGATGAATCATATTATATTTATCATATCACACAATAAATAACATGACATGCTAATAAATCATTCCATTTTGGAGAGTGTTGAAATTATTCTTTTTTTTTTTTTTTTTTTTTTTTTTTTTTTTTTTTTTTTTTTTTTTTTTTTTTTTTTTTTTTTTTTTTTTTTTTTTTTTTTTTTTTTTTTTTTTTTTTTTTTTTTTTTTTTTTTTTTTTTTTTTTTTTTTTTTTTTTTTTTTTTTTTTTTTTTTTTTTTTTTTTTTTTTTTTTTTTTTTTTTTTTTTTTTTTTTTTTTTTTTTTTTTTTTTTTTTTTTTTTTTTTTTTTTTTTTTTTTTTTTTTTTTTTTTTTTTCTTTGTTTGTGCTTGACTTGTATATCTTTATCACAGGAGTATAACAAAGATTATATGTATAGTCATTAATCAATTTGCATTCCAGATTGTTATTATATTGAGTCCATATATAAGGAAATAGATAAGTTGAAACAACTTTCAGAAAGAAATGAAGCAAAAGTGGTTAATAAATATAATAGCATAAAAATTATTGTAAGAAACTGAAACATTTGTAGCCCGTAAAGATTTCATTAATGTGGTGAGAGACACAGGCTCCGTATCTCTGTTGTCAGAATTAACTAGATTTCCTCCCAAAAAAGTGCTTTCAACGATCACTGTGGTTGCTCGTCCTAGAATTATAGAATATGTTTATCTTTGCTCAATTGTAAAGTAGTAATTAGTGCTTATTCTCAGGATATTTTAAATAATGTGTGAGAACAATTTACAATCTCAAGGAAGATGACTACAAAGCGGCTTTTAAAACACTGTGTATATGATTCAAAAATCATTGGTAAAGACATAACAATCGTGTTGTGTTGAATAATTACTTCCAAATCGATGCCAAAGATTGTTGGCCACTAATTAACCATATTTTGCACTATAAGAAACCAAATTTTGGCAAATTCTGTCTGTAAAAGCATCAGAAACCTAAAAGCCTCTACTTTGGAAATAAAATTTCCTTATAATAACCTTTCCTCCAAAGGGGTATTTTTTTATAATGAACCATTTTCTTAAGAATAATACAATAGACACAAGACTAATAAGACTTTGCAAAAATTGAGATGTTTATTGAACATTTTTCAAATTAGCAAGAATAAATTTAAGAGAAAACTGTATTTTAAGGATATTAGAATCCACAGAGAAGAAAGGAATAGAGAAATATGATTTAGTCTGCCAATTTTATATGTGAAAAAACAGGCTCACCTATGTTAAGGAATGCAATCAGTTAGACTGACAAAGAAATGAAATTAGAAATTAGGTTTTCAGACATTTATCTTAGTGGTACTTTATAATAAGTTCTTTTCTGCTCTCTTTAAAATTTCATGTTTATTAAGTTTTAAGAATTTAAGAAATAATATACCAATATTAAAAGATAATTAAGCTGATAGATGTAATCAATCAAGTTAGCTTAGATTGCACTGCACCTTTAACCGTGTTATCTTCTTGGCTGCGTGTTTGAAGCCAGCAATTTCTTTTCAATTGTCTTTTTGTCTTAATGTGAATTCTTTATTAGCTCTTTCGAAACAAAGACACTTTCCATGGACAAGTACGAGTCTCCAGCTCAATGACTGTAGGGTTCCTGAGGTTGTGTGGCTGACACAGGAAGCCCAAGGCAATAGCTGAGCAAAGTGGTTCAGGCTATGAATTCTGGAGTCGGCTTTTTTGATTTGAATCCCAGATTTGACACAAATCAGAAATGTGGTACCAGTACCATGCTGTTTTGGTTAGTGTAGCCTTGTAGTACAGTTTGAAGTCAGGTAGCGTGATGCCTCCAGCTTTGTTCTTTTGGCTTAGGATTGACTTGGCAATGCGGGCTCTTTTTTGGTTCCATATGAACTTTAAAGTAGTTTTTTCCAATTCTGTGAAGAAAGTCATTGGTAGCTTGATGGGGATGGCATTGAATCTATAAATTACTTTGGGCAGTATGGCCATTTTCACAATATTGATTCTTCCAACCCATGAGCATGGAATGTTCTTCCATTTGTTTGTATCCTCTTTTATTTCATTGAGCAGTGGTTTGTAGTTCTCCTTGAAGAGGTCCTTCACATCCCTTGTAAGTTGGATTCCTAGGTATTTTATTCTCTTTGAAGCAATTGTGAATGGGAGTTCACTCATGATTTGGCTCTCTGTTTGTCTGTGATTGGTGTACAAGAATGCTTGCGATTTTTGTACATTGATTTTGTATCCTGAGACTTTGCTGAAGTTGCTAATCAGCTTAAGGAGATTTTGGGCTGAGACAATGGAACAGAACAGAGCCCTCAGAAATGATGCCGCATATCTACAGCTATCTGATCTTTGACAAATCTGACAAAAACAAGAAATGGGGAAAGGATTCCCTATTTAATAAATGGTGCTGGGAAAACTGGCTAGCCATATGTAGAAAGCTGAAACTGGATCCCTTCCTTACACCTTATACAAAAATTAATTCAAGGTGGATTAGAGACTTAAATGTTAGACCTAAAACCATTAAAATCCTACAAGAAAACCTAGGCAATACCATTCCAGAGGCCATGAGAGGCGTGGGCAGGACTAGCATGTTGCAAAGCAGTAGCAGCAAAAGCCAAAATTGACAAATGGGATCTAATTAAACTAAAGAGCTTCTGCACAGCAAAAGAAACTACCATCAGAGTGAACAGGCAACCTACAGAATGGGAGAAAATTTTGCAACCTACTCATCTGACAAAGGGCTAATATCCAGAATCTACAATGAACTCAAACAAATTTACAAGAAAAACAAACAACCCCATCAAAAGTGGGCAAAGGACATGAACAGACACTTCTCAAAAGAAGACATTTATGCAGCCAAAAACACATGAAGAGTGTATATATATATATATATATATATATATATATATATATATATATATATATATATATATATATATATATATATATATATATATATATATATATATATATATATATATATATATATATATATATATATATATATATATATATATATATATATATATATATATATATATATATATATATATATATATATATATATATATATACACACACATATATGCTGCCATTTGTAGTTTTACTTAGACATGTTGATTCAGTGCAGTGGTTATTCCGAATTTTGTTTGAAATATTTGAGACTATTTAAAGAATAGTCCCTATATTGAAAAATTGTCCATCCCATGGCAATGCAGATGATAAGCTTTCTGTACTCCTGTATTATTCCCTGCTCTCAACAGCTGCTCTTAATTGAACCCTAAGTACGATTTAGGATTGTTTTCTTTTGCTTTGTTGTACCAAGAATTCTCACTTTAAATCCATCTAAGGTTACAACAGCCTCTGTAGAGAGCACAATTTATCATGTAGCTTTTATACAAATGTGACATGATCTCATTATATTTCTGCCAATGGACTTTATCGCTTTAATAATCCTTTGCAATATTTATAGAATGTCATGATGAATCATATTATATTTATCATATCACACAATAAATAACATGACATGCTAATAAATCATTCCATTTTGGAGAGTGTTGAAATTATTCTTTGTAAGCTTGCATCAAAATGATTAGTCAGCATCCAGTCTCTTCATTAAATCTGTAGTCTTACACCAATTTATAACTTAGAATGGATAATGCAAATGAATACCCAAGATTATTTAATTATTTGCTAATATTTTATATAAGTTAATTTCTTTAGTTGTACAAAATATTAAATTACGAAACCAAATATTTTTTATAATGAACCATTTTCTTAAGAATAATACAATAGACATAAGACTAATAAGACTTTGCAAAAATTGAGATGTTTATTGAACATTTTTCAAATTAGCAAGAATAAGAGAAAACTTTATTTTAAGGATATTAGAATCCACAGAGAAGAAAGGAATAGAGAAATATGATTTAGTCTGCCAATTTTATATGTGAAAAAACAGGCTCACCTATGTTAAGGAATGCAATCAGTTAGACTGACAAAGAAATGAAATTAGGTTTTCAGACATTTATCTTAGTGGTACTTTATGATAAGTTCTTTTCTGTTCTCTTTAAAATTTCATGTTTATTAAGTTTTAAGAATTTAAGAAATAATATATCAATATTAAAAGATAATTAAGCTGATAGATGTAATCAATCAAGTGAGCTTAGATTGCATCAGAATCTTTTGGAATCCGGGTGTTATCTTCTTGGCTGCGTGTTTGAAGCCAGCAATTTCTTTTCAATTGTCTTTTTGCCTTAATGTGAATTCTTTATTAGCTCTTTCGAAACAAAGACACTTTCCATGGACAAATACGAGTCTCCAGCTCGATGTCTGTAGGGTTCCTGAGGTTGTGTGGCTGACACAGGAAGCCCAAGGCAATAGCTGAGCAAAGTGGTTCAGGCTATGAATTCTGGAGTCGGCTTTTTTGGTTTGAATCCCAGATTTGACACAAATCAGAAATGTGATCACAGGCCAGTTATCTGATTTTTCTAAGCCCCAGTTCCCTTCTGTTAAAAATGGGGATAATAAAGAATACAACACAGCTCACATCTGTTGTATGATTAATTATTGTATATCAAGATCAAAGGAGGACAATATCTGCATAATAATCAACAAATAACAGCTATTGTGTATACTAGTAACAGGGACTAAGAGGAATCTTTCTGAACAAATGTTTGGAAAACATGGTAGAGATTGGCAACCAAATTTAGTCAAATAGTTTACAGAATTCCTGCGATTCACTGCTTTTCTTTACAATAGCGTATACCAGAGCCTTGGAAATGTTTAAAAAAAAAAAAAACTATTGTTTACCTGAAGATCCATAAATATATCAGGCTCCGTACAATTAAGTAGAAAAAGAATCTTTTTTATATTATTATTATCCTGTAGCATTTATCTGTACTTGGTGTCATATCAAAAGCGTTTCCGAGAGGGCCTGGTTTCTGCCAATTACGAAGTAGGAAATGTATTTATTTTGTAAACTTTCACCAATGCTCTAGTTACCAATATTTATTTTTGCCTTCTAGTCTTGTCATATGAGAAATCTCATTGAAAACTACAATACCCTCTAGTGTACATGATTGCATATAGTTTAAACATTAATGTTATTTTAGGATTTTTATGCAAAGCAGTAAAAATTTGAGGTTAAGCCCTAAAATATCATTTTCTTCATTTATCTGGCAAACTTACTAAGCATGTAATATGTGATAGATAGTAATTTAGCTGCTGGATATATAGCAGTGAGCAACGGGCAAAAATTTGTGTTCTCTTAAAATCTAGAGGGGTAAGACAATTATCAAAGAAAATATTTAAAACTCTTAATATGTCGTGTATTGGTGAGTGCTAAGGAGAAGAAGTACACATGGAGGGTGGAGGGTTACAAGGTCAGGAAAGACTTCATTAAGCAGGTGAAATGTGAGCAAAGACACAAATGAAAAGAGAAGGCAAGCCATGCAGAATGGCCTAGTTGTTAAGAGCACAGACTTTGCAGGTAGAGAGGCGTGCAGGTGTCTGGTGTGTTTGAGGGAGGGTAAGGAGTTCTGTCTGACTGGGCTGTAGTCAGCAAAAGGACAGTGAGAGCAGAAGGAGACAGCGGAGTAATGGAGCCAAATTACATAGTTCCTTGTAGGCCTCTGGAACACCTCAGGCTTTTACTTTGAATGAGATGGAAAGCCACTGAGGAGTTTGTAACCAGCCATACCTTATGATCTGGTTTAATACGAGAAACTGTCACTGTGGGTGCCATGGAGAAGGTGCCCTAAGAGGCCACAGTGTGTTCATAGGAAATGCTAAGCCTTCTACCTGTGTGCCAGACACCGTCACCTCTCAACTAATGCAGGAACATCATTCCCCCAACTTTTCCCTTTCTTCTGCATCATCAATTCTCCTCTTGCTAGTTAATAATATTCTTCATATGCAAACATGCTACAATTATTCTTATTTTAAAATACCTTTCCATATTCTACAAATCTCTCAAGATACTGCCTCCTTTCTCTGATCCTCAGAGCAAAACTCCATGCACCCATTATACCCAAATCCTTTCATCTTGGTTTTTAAAGATTCCACCCCAATCTGCCTTCTCCTTTTCTACTGTCCAAAATTTGTTGTTGCCAAGGACAACATTGATCTCCATATTCTTCAACTTTCAGTCCTTTTCACAGAATTTGACACAGGTAATCTTCGACTTCTCCTTGAAACATGTTTGTCACCTGGGTTCCAGGTCACAGTATTGTCAGTTCTATTCACCTTGTTATAGCTGCTGCTTCCTACATTCCTTCGTTCACCACCATCTTCCTGATTTCTCAGTTACAGCACAGAAGGGATGATTCTGGCATTTATTTACTTTATTTAAATGCATTTTCTTTTTTATCTCAGATGGTGTCATGCTTTAACTCCTATGCATATACTGCCAATTTTCAAGTGTTTAATCCCCAGCCTTCATTGTGCTGTAGAACTCTGGAATTGTACATTGAGCCACCTAGTTGATATTACTTCTTGAAATTAATAAGTAACTCAAGGTTATTATTTGCAAAATTGACCCTCTGATTTTCTCCCTAAACCTGGTTCTGCCGCAGCTTGGCCAGCTCAATAAATGACAGTTTTATTCTTCGATAATTTAAACCAAACTCTATGAAGTTATCCTTACCTGCTATTTCTAGTTTTCCCAGATTCAATCCATCAGGAAATCCTGCAAGTCTACTTTTAAACTGAATGCCTGTTGAGGTAATTTGCACTGACACTACTTGGTATAAACCACCATCAGCTCTCAATGGAATATTGCCTTAGTTTCCTGTTTGCGTCTAGAGCTGATGAAGCCGGACAGCAGGCTGATTGCTAGTTTTTTTTTTTTCTGAAAGAAATAAATTATTGTAATTTGGTGGGTCTTAAATAACTGACTTAGAAATTATGTAATCTCATTAAAAATACCTACACTATTTTTTAATGAAAATTAGAAACATCCTAAACTTTATTTAGTAAAGTCTTGACAAGTTCTTTCTGTGTGAGTTTTAATGGTGAAATCTTGTTCAAGAACAAAGAACACGTTCAGACGTGTTAGCTAAGGGAAGGTCTAAGCTAAACTCAGAGAGAAGAGGCCTGTTGCTTTATTTGAATTTGTGATTCTTTGAGAGTCTTAATGTCACAAAAACAAGTATAAAAAGAAACCATACAAATACCTCATTAGCCATCTAGTTTTTAATATGCTGTCTAACCAAGGGTTGCATTTCTTGAGTCAAAGGTAGCATTTTATGATTCATAATTTCTACCATTGCTAAAATTTTAAATTTGGTCTTAACATTTGATTGGTTCTCTTTCATAATTGCAATTTCAGGGCCTGTAGTTTGTCTGGGTTGATAATTATTCAGATGAATGATTTATCCATTTAGATAAACATCAACTGGTTCTAATAATTTGCAGTTACTGTTTATGTCAGGTTGCTTAATCATAAATGCTTTCTTGAGACCTCCTCTTTGTCAAAACTGTTCTTTAGATTCCCACAAAACACTTTTGGAGTTAGAATTTTCCCCATCATTTCTAAAGATAAATGGAAGAACTCAGAAATTAATTTGACCTCTTTGCTGCCTTGCCATCCTACTTAATCACTACAGAGTTAACTATAAAAGCTATTATCTCATCAGTAACTATCTAATTTATAATATCCTATATTGAGTATAAAATGTATGAACTGGTTGGGTTATCTGGCTTTATGTTACATAATTGCCCATTCAAATTTTTTTTTTTTTTTTTTTTTTTTTTTTTTTTTTTTTTTTTTTTTTTTTTTTTTTTTTTTTTTTTTTTTTTTTTTTTTTTTTTTTTTTTTTTTTTTTTTTTTTTTTTTTTTTTTTTTTTTTTTTTTTTTTTTTTTTTTTTTTTTTTTTTTTTTTTTTTTTTTTTTTTTTTTTTTTTTTTTTTTTTTTTTTTTTTTTTTTTTTTTTTTTTTTTTTTTTTTTTTTTTTTTTTTTTTTTTTTTTTTTTTTTTTTTTTTTTTTTTTTTTTTTTTTTTTTTTTTTTTTTTTTTTTTTTTTTTTTTTTTTTTTTTTTTTTTTCCTTGAGGCATATCAAATTCTTATTTCCTTTAGGTTATAAAGAAATAGAGATTCAAAACATTGTGTCAAAACTTTTTCATATTTTACCCCCTATTTTGTGGAGAAATGTTTCAAAAAGTAGCCAATGCTATATTTCTTAGTTGTATTTTATTTTTATTTTTACTTCATATTATGTTGAATATAAAATAAAACTTGAGAGATGCATTTACCAGTTTATTCAATAAGGCCTTTTCTTTATATATACTCCTAGATAAATTTTAGCAGAAAGGTCAGAAACTTGTACTAAATTAGAGCTTAGTTTTTTTGTTTTGTTTTTTTAAGACCTACAAACTCCTCTTGTATCAGCACACTTCATATTATGGCTTAAGCTGTTATCAGAAATACTATTTCTTAATATCATATATTATTCTTTAAAGCGCAACAATTTAATACAACTATATTTATTAAGACCCTCACAGATCAAGAGCTGAGGGTGTTTATAAATGAAACATAAAAGATGACAGACATAGGGCCAGTGGTCTCGAGCAATGTCCATGAAACCCCAGTGCAGGAATGCAGGCAGGCCTCAGAGGCAGTAAAGTTATACTAAGAAGTAGAAAGTTGACAATTGTTTCTCTACCTATTCAGACCTCTGTTTCCTCATTTGTCAAATGAAATCAATAATAGAAAGTACCTCCCAGGACAAACGATGGGATGGATATAAAGCATTCTTACACTTTGGCACATAATAATTTTTCAGTGTTCCACAAGAAACCTTTATTTTGTTTTATTTTATTTTGTCCCTATTCTTTCCCCAGTCACTTGAAATGTTGGAATGAAGGTGAGTGGACTGATCTGCTTACTGCTCTTGTGTTGTGGCTGAAATTTGTAGGGGAGGCTGCTCTCCACAATTAAGTCTAGTATCATTGTTTCATACGTGTGCCTTTAATATTTTTAAAACATTTATTTAAAAACTTAAGCCTAACTGATTTGTGAACTTCTCAGAATGAGTATTCTTCTTAAAATGTTAAATTAATAAGAAAATTAAGCACAATATAAGGAAGACAGTTATATAAAAACTGAACAATAAGTTAAATTGGAGTGTAGTCAAAGGCACTTGGGATGCTAGAGCTGTTATAAGTGAGCTTTCAATTTATGTCAAGAGTCCTGGTAGATAGAAGATTAAGAGTCTTTGTATCTTACCATCTTATAAAGTAAGTTATACGGGTTCAACTAGAGAGATAAGCAGTGTCCTGACAAACGTGAATACGGGTTCCCTTTTAAAAACGTTTCTAATAAAGGCATTGCGTTGAGCTTGCCTCCAATGTGGCGTCTCGGTGGAGACGTGAAGCTGAGGCTCCAGGTCCGTGGAGGTCATTTCTCACTCTTCAGTTCCATCAGATGATATGCCAGGGGTTAGGAGAAGCTACACCCCGTCTCACATTTCAACTCTGCTGCAATGAGAAGGAAATAAGCCAAGGAAAATGCCTTACTTCGTTAAGGCAGGGGCAAGAGAGAAGAAGAGCACCATGGTTTGCTCATGATTTAAAAATATTCAGCCAGATGGCCCACAAGTAAATGTGGCCCAATTAATTGGTAATGTGTAGTCAGATTAGAATTTCTTGCCTTCTTAGAGGAGTAAGAAATGGGCAAAGATATGGACAGAGGTGCCAAACATATCTTCTTCCTTAATTTCTCATCAGGAAAAATGTTGATTATGAGTAAAAAGGAAGGAATTAAATGAAGTTAAACTAATATTAAGTGAGATGGATCAATATGTTAGGTTAAATACTTGTCATTAATCTGGAGGAATTAGTATAAAGTAAAATATAAGACTGTTCATAGTAAAATAGTCAATAAAATGAATATAAAGGCAGATAGCCCACATATGCTAGTTTTTTAATGAAAAAAGAAAGTTCTGTTTCAGATATGGCCCTTCAAAATATATGTAAAGAAGACACAAAATAAATTGATCAAAAAATGGTAAAGTAACATGTCAGATTACTTTTAAAAAATGTTCCTTTAAGCAAAAGTTAATGAAATGATGGTAGTTGCATATAAAGAAAGAAATATGTGACAATAGGGTCTTTCATATTCACTAGAAACATACTTGAGGATGAGACTTAACCCATTAGGCATGAATACGAACAGAAATGGAAGACATTCAGACACAAGTGATCATTTGTGAGACAGAGCTTGGTCGTATTTATCCTGCTGAGTTCTTTGTTGAAACGACATTGCTTCCCCACATGATCTTTCCCACAGCCCGTCTGAATTGTGCTGTGTGGAGCCGTGTCACCCAGGCTTTCTGTGCCAGGGCCACCTTGTGATGGCTCATCCAGTATCTACTATCCACTAGCCAGTAACTTCCAAGGCTGAGAGTGGCCAGGGGAGGAAGAAAGATTATGTCCTTATTACCAGGAAAGCAAGGTACACTGGTGATATCTACAGCCTGAATGTGACCAAATGCAGAGTGGAGAATCTCTGACATCATTCCACATCCAGGAGTTCCTATACGCTGTTCCTCTGTCTTTGCTTCCCGTCTGGAGTTAAATGAGGGATATTTTAAAAAATGTTCCCCTGAAGACTTTTCCTATTTTTTTTTTTTTTTTGCTAGCGTTCCTGTTTTCCATATAACAAGTATCAAAAAGCATAGATGTGCTATTTGCAAAACTAATTTAAAATTTCTTAGATTGAATTAAATGTAACATTTTACACAGTGTAATGCCTTTTTAAACCAGGTATCACATTCAAATCAGTGATTCGCTACAGTATCCCAATAACGTAGACAAACAAATGAGCATCTAAAATCTGATCACATCTCTTCCTTAACGGCTCCCATGAGTCAATAGAAAGAGCAAAACAGAAGGAAAAGGAACATCTATAAAGGCCGCCTTAGTGCCAAGAAATTTTTATCCATCATTATATTCAAGCATGGCAATAACACTGTGAGGCAATTGTCTTGTACTTACTTACAGAGCAGATAATAAAACAGGATCAGGAAGATACAGTAACTTTTCCTGGCTCTAAGTAACTAATTGATGAAAAAGTTTGGGTTCAAATTCAGAGCTGTCCAATTCCATATTCTGTACTAATTCCAAATTCTTTATTACTTAAAATATTATTTTAGCAAATAGCTCAACGAAAACTTTTCACAGAGCAAAAAGGTTATTGCATTAATGCTCGCATGTACATTTGACCAATAATCTGTTGTCCTTTTATGTGACTGTAATTTTACCCACATTGAAATGTTTTTCCAATGTTGGTTATAGATGGGGTTTGAATGTCCTTTACTCTGCTGCACCTCCCTTTGAGATCAACTGCATCCATTTGCTGGATGGTTAACTTAGGTTACGTAAATCTATAACTATGTATCAGAGTTTTTTTGGTCTGAATTGCTATCTCTAAATAAGTAACCCAGAAGAAAATTGCACTGGCCTTTCACCAGCACAACTGTTTTAGTCTTAAGACACCAGCAAATATATCCTCTGTTTCAGTGACCAATGAAAGGCCATATTAACTCACAGTTGGCTATGGCTGGCATTTTAGCATGATATAAAAAATGGAAATCATAAAGAATCCTATGGACATTTTATACTATAGACATTATTTTTATAGAGGGTGGAGGTGCTTCATTTATGCATTCTAAGGAACAAAATTTAGCTAGTAATTAACAGTATTTAACCTGCGTAAAGTCTTTTATGCAAGCTATAAAATTAATTTTATTACAGAAATTGCATTACACTTAACAGCTGATGACCTATCTTACCACAGTAATGTATTTTTCATTAAAATGAAACATTGTGTTTCAGAAGCAGGAGCCAGGAATCAGGGGTTGAACTGGAAACGGCCACATGTGTTATATAGAATTGCTGTCTTCCAAAAGAGCATATAACCTGGCATTTCTCAGTTTATTACTGCATCAAGATGAGCAGATTTAAACTCTAATTAAAGAGATGCCATACATTGTCTTTTTACAACTTCGGTGACGTTAACTGTTGTCCTGTCGACCTATCCCTGGTAAATTATAACTGTTGTTTTGGTCTTTTATGTAAGCTCAGACGTCTAGGTTGGATTTATCGTGAAGTTGGAGTATTGCCCAGTATTTTCCTGTTTAATTCGGGCTCTAGTTCCCTACTGTAACATTTTACTCCCTGGTAGTGCAAAGTGAATTTTGTTTGTTTTTATTTTAGTTGTTGTTGATTATCCCCAAAAACATAATTTTCAGTAGTACACAATAAATGCAGTGTGGATGGCAACTTCGATAATTAATTGAGTCCATGAATGGAGTGATTATATTTTAAACGTTTCCCATAATGTGTAGAAAAGCAAAACAACATGAAACTAGGGATTGGGGAATTTGGAAATCTTATATAAATTTGATAATGTTTTAAAATCTTAATGAGGCCGGGTGAGGTGGCTTATGCCTGTAATCTCAGCACTTTGGGAGGCTGAGGTGGGTGGATCATTTGAGGTCAGGAGTTCGAGACCAGCCTGGCCAACATGGTGAAACCCTGTCTCTACCAAAGATACAAAAATTAGCCATGTGTGGTGGCGGGCACCTGTAGTCCCAGGTACCCGGGAGGCTGAGGCAGGAGAATTGCTTGAACTCCAGAGATGGAGGTTGCAGTGAACTGAGATCGTGCCACTGCACTCCAGCCTGGGTGACAAAGTGAGACTCCGTCTCAAAATAATAATAATAACAACAATAATAATAAATAAAATCGTAATGAATTTTCATTATAATGATTCTTCTTGAGCAATATTTTTCCTATTATTATTTAAAAAAAGAAGTAATACACAAATGGCTAAGGAGGAAACACATGTGGGTATCACATTCAAATCAGTGATTCGCTACAGTATCCCAATAACGTAGACAAACAAATGAGCATCTAAAATCTGACCACATCTCTTCCTTAACGGCTCCCATGAGTCAATAGAAAGAGCAAAACAGAAGGAAAAGTAACATCAATAAAGGCCGCCTTAGTGCCAAGAAATTTTTATCCATCATTATATTCAAGCATGGCAATAACACTGTGAGGCAATTGTCTTGTACTTACTTACAGAGCAGATAATAAAACAGGATCAGGAAGATACAGTAACTTTTCCTGGCTCTAAGTAACTAATTGATGAAAAAGTTTGGGTTCAAATTCAGAGCTGTCCAATTCCATATTCTGTACTAATTCCAAATTCTTTATTACTTAAAATATTATTTTAGCAAATAGCTCAACGAAAACTTTTCACAGAGCAAAAAGGTTATTGCATTAATGCTCGCATGTACATTTGACCAATAATCTGTTGTCCTTTTATGTGACTGTAATTTTACCCACATTGAAATGTTTTTCCAATGTTGGTTATAGATGGGGTTTGAATGTCCTTTACTCTGCTGCACCTCCCTTTGAGATCAACTGCATCCATTTGCTGGATGGTTAACTTTATGTATTTATTTATGTATTTATTTATGTATTTATTTATGTATTTATTTATGTATTTATTTATGTATTTATTTATGTATTTATTTATGTATTTATTTATGTATTTATTTATGTATTTATTTATGTATTTATTTATGTATTTATTTATGTATTTATTTATGTATTTATTTATGTATTTATTTATGTATTTATTTATGTATTTATTTATGTATTTATTTATGTATTTATTTATGTATTTATTTATGTATTTATTTATGTATTTATTTATGTATTTATTTATGTATTTATTTATGTATTTATTTATGTATTTATTTATGTATTTATTTATGTATTTATTTATGTATTTATTTATGTATTTATTTATGTATTTATTTATGTATTTATTTATGTATTTATTTATGTATTTATTTATGTATTTATTTATGTATTTATTTATGTATTTATTTATGTATTTATTTATGTATTTATTTATGTATTTATTTATGTATTTATTTATGTATTTATTTATGTATTTATTTATGTATTTATTTATGTATTTATTTATGTATTTATTTATGTATTTATTTATGTATTTATTTATGTATTTATTTATGTATTTATTTATGTATTTATTTATGTATTTATTTATGTATTTATTTATGTATTTATTTATGTATTTATTTATGTATTTATTTATGTATTTATTTATGTATTTATTTATGTATTTATTTATGTATTTATTGCGTATTTCAAAGTAACTAGAAGAGTGAAGTTGGAGTGTGCCAAGTATTTTCCTGTTTAATTCGGGCTCTAGTTCCCTACTGTAACATTTTACTCTCTGGTAGTGCAAAGTGAATTTTGTTTGTTTTTATTTTAGTTGTTGTCAATTATCCCCAAAAACATAATTTTCAGTAGTACACAATAAATGCAGTGTGGATGGCAACTGGAGCACACTGAGTCCATGAATGGAGTGATTATATTTTAAACGTTTCCCATAATGTGTAGAAAAGCAAAACAACATGAAACTAGGGATTGGGGAATTTGGAAATCTTATATAAATTTGGTAATGTTTTAAAATCTTAATGAGGCCGGGTGAGGTGGCTTATGCCTGTAATCTCAGCACTTTGGGAGGCCGAGTGGGTGGATCATTTGAAGTCAGGAGTTTGAGACTGTGCCTGGCCAACATGGCTGGAACCCTGGTCTCTACCAAAGATACAAAAAATTAGCCATGTAGGTGGCGGCACCTGTAGTCCCAGGCACCGGGAGGCTGAGGCAGGAGAATTGCTTGAACTCCGGAGATGGAGGTTGCAGTGAACTGAGATCGTGCCACTGCACTCCAGCCTGGGTGACAAAGTGAGACTCCGTCTCAAAATAATAATAATAACAACAATAATAATAAATAAAATCGTAATGAATTTTCATTATAATGATTCTTCTTGAGCAATATTTTTCCTATTATTATTTAAAAAAAGAAGTAATACACAAATGGCTAAGGAGGAAACACATGTGGGTATGACAAATTAAAATTTTAAGAAACGTTAGATGTAAAGACAAAAATGGATAATTAAACATTAAAATACCTTAGATTTTGAGTTGCAGTGGAAAAGTAGGAACAAAGTGGAGATAATCAGCAAAGTGAGTTGGAAGATCAAAGAACTGATTAAAGGAGTCTATTCAAATTCTAAGACAAACACTAGTTGCCAACTTCCATTGATAACCATTCCCCCTTTGCCACCAAAATAAAACAGAAGAGTGTAATTGCCTCATTTCTTAGAATGAACCTGCAATATAAATTTACTGCTAACAACCTGCTTTCCACTCCCTCTCTTCTTCCCAGAGAACTGCTTAATTTTTCAAAATTTCACAATACTGGAATAGAATCTTCCTTTAGTGGCAATTAGAAGAGTGGAAAATCAATGCAACATTCGTATGACAGAGTTTGGTAGCGAGAGGATCATAACAACCTGTGTTTTCGTTATTGGTTGTGAGGTAGGCCATATTTATTTATGTATTTATTTATGTATTTATTTATGTATTTATTTATGTATTTATTTATGTATTTATTTATGTATTTATTTATGTATTTATTTATGTATTTATTTATGTATTTATTTATGTATTTATTTATGTATTTATTTATGTATTTATTTATGTATTTATTTATGTATTTATTTATGTATTTATTTATGTATTTATTTATGTATTTATTTATGTATTTATTTATGTATTTATTTATGTATTTATTTATGTATTTATTTATGTATTTATTTATGTATTTATTTATGTATTTATTTATGTATTTATTTATGTATTTATTTATGTATTTATTTATGTATTTATTTATGTATTTATTTATGTATTTATTTATGTATTTATTTATGTATTTATTTATGTATTTATTTATGTATTTATTTATGTATTTATTTACTTATTTATTTTTAATGACAGGGTCTTGTCCTGTCATCCCCAGGCTGGAGTGCAATAGCATGATCATAGTTCACCGCAGCCTTGACCTCCTAGGCTCAAGCAATCCTCCTGCCTCAGCTTCCCAAGTAGCTAGGACTACAGACGCACACCACCTTGCCCAGCTAATTTTCATTCTTTTGTAGAGACAGAGTCTCCCTATGTTGCCCAGGCTGGTCTCAAACTCCTGAACTCAAGAGATCCTCCTTCCTTGGCCTCCTAAAGTGCTGGGATTATAGGTGTGAGCCACCATGCCTGGCCTCAGTAATAAGCTTTTAAAGAACAAAATCAAATTGTTCAATATCTTAACTAATGTAACACAATATTTTAAAAATTAGAAAAACAAAAAGCTTGCTATATGTAATTGGAGTAGATGATACATAATAAAATAACTTCAATGTTTAGTTTTTTGAGGGACCTCCATGGTTTTACTAGTTTACATCTCTACTAACAGTGTGCAAGTGCCCCTTTCTCCTCATTCTCATCAACATTCATTGTTGCCTGTGTTTTATTTTTGATAAAACCATTTTAATTGGGGTGAGATAACAAGATAACAGCTCATCGTAGTTTTGATTTGTATTTCTCTGATGACTAGTGCTGCTGAGCACATGGACGGAACTGGAAGACGCCGCGTTAAGTGAAATGAGCTACGCACAGAAAGACCAGTATCTCCTGTTTTCACTCATATGTGGGAGCTAAAAAAAACTGATCTTACAGAGATAGGAGAACAATGATTATAATAAACTGGGAAGGGTAGTGAAGAAACAAGTATTAAGAGGGGTTGGTTAATGAGTACAAATACGATTAGATGAAAGTAATAAAATCTAGTGTTCATTATCACAATAAGGTAACCACAGGTAACAATAATTTATTGGTATTTCAAGTAACTAGAAGAGTGAAGTTGGAGTGTTCCTAACACAATGAAATAATAAATGCTTGAGGTGATGAATATCCCAATAACCCTCATGTGATCATTAAACATTGTATGTGTGTATCAAAATATCACATGTACTCCCATAAATATGTGCAATTATGATGTATCATTAAACATTGAAAATTTATTTATTATTTTTTTTTTTTTTTTTGTAGAGACAGAGTCTTGCTCTGTCACCCAAGCTGGAGTGCAGTGGCACAATCTGGGCTCACTGCAACCTCCGCCTCCCAGGTTCAAGCAATTCTTCCATCTCAGCCTCCCAAGTAGCTGGGATTACAGGTGCATGCCGCCACGCCCGGCTAATTTCTTTTGTATTTTAGTAAAGACGGGACTTCACCGTGTTGCCCAGGCTGGTCTCGAACTCCTGAGCTCAGGCAATCCGCCCGCCTTGGCCTCCCAGAGTGCTAGGTAAAATTTAGGTTTTTAAATGAAGTAAAGTGTGACTAAGTAGGCAGAAATTACAAACAAGGGAGTAACAACAACAACAAAAATGAAAGAAAAGAAAGAAGAAAGAAAGAAAGAAATTTCTACAAAATCCTGAAAGATTGGCTTTACTAAAAATCTTGTAATCTGGAAAATGAGAGAAGAAAAATAGAACCAATGATATGCCTGATTGTTGCCCTCAAATATTTTATAGCAGGAATGCATAAGAATGAGATAACATAATTGGCCTTCACATAGATACAATATTTAAATGCTTTTCCCTTTTGTGTAGAAACATGACACACTGATTTCTCATGTTGAAGGCGAAATTAAATCTAGCCAAGTAGTGACCCGGCTCTCCGCCTGCCGTGGTTTAGTGAAGACCAGCAATTCTAGTCCGAGCTTAGAAGCCTCGGAGAGGATGCTGACGAAAGCACCGCTGCCTAACTCTCTGACCCAGGCTCAGTGCATTCTGACCACCAGAAAAATCGGTTCTATTTGTGGCTTCAGCGCTTATTATCCCTGGTTGCTTTCAAATATCCTAACATAGTGAGACCATGAAGACATTTATAATTCAGTCCTAAAGTAAAATTCAACCATGTTTTTTTCTACTGTTCCCAAAGACCAACTTGTGCAGGACTTCAGGTGGAAGAACTGGTGCCTGGATTATGTTGTAAAAAACAGTATTTTAGCCTGATGGTAGGAGGATAACACATTCTTTTTCGTTTCTGCAAAAGATGCTAATTTCTGCCATTGTTAAGTTTCAGATTCACTCTATTTGTTTAATCAAAGAACCCCTAAATGGATCTGAGGAGTTGCTTACAAAGAATTTTTTGATCATGTATGTCTGCTCACTGTCTACTCAGTTGTCACATTTATAAATGAAAGCATTTTAAAATTAGATGTCAGTCTTTATTTTCATCATTTTCACTTATTTCAGGGGCAAATTATCTGTTAAAATTTCTTTTCCAACCATCTACAACAGATCTAAATAGGCCAAGGATATGTAGTAAGATATATGACTCTTTATGCAAACAAAGAAGAGAAAATAGATCATCTTTTTCTTTGCGGCACTGGAATTACCATATTTAAAGCATTCTTCAAACTATTTTTAATCCTTGATTTTGCCAGTATGACATGCAATCTTACAATTGTTTGTCCTATTAGTATTCCTTTATAAAAATATTCTCTAATGCTAAAGAGACTGGCTTGTTAACGGAAAAAAATTCAACCAAGTGAAATTTATAGCTCCTCTTTTAAAAAGCACAGCTCTTTAAGGGCTTTGTGGCAAGAAATCAGGGGCATTAGCAATCACTTTCAAGTTACTTTAAGGGAAAATTCATGAGAGTCATTGAAAATTAGAGTTTTATACTTTTTTTACAAAATTTTATATATATACACATATATATACACATACATATATGTATGTGTATATATATATTCTATTCCATGTACAAACTACATTTTTAAGCAGGCATTACTTAGATGCTTACAAAAAAAAAAAAAAAAAAAAAAAAAAAAAAAAAAAATAAAAAAAAAAAAAAAAAAAAAAAAAAAAAAAAAAAAAAAAAAAAAAAAAAAAAAAAAAAAAAAAAAAAAAAAAAAAAAAAAAAAAAAAAAAAAAAAAAAAAAAAAAAAAAAAAAAAAAAAAAAAAAAAAAAAAAAAAAAAAAAAAAAAAAAAAAAAAAAAAAAAAAAAAAAAAAAAAAAAAAAAAAAAAAAAAAAAAAAAAAAAAAAAAAAAAAAAAAAAAAAAAAAAAAAAAAAAAAAAAAAAAAAAAAAAAAAAAAAAAAAAAAAAAAAAAAAAAAAAAAAAAAAAAAAAAAAAAAAAAAAAAAAAAAAAAAAAAAAAAAAAAAAAAAAAAAAAAAAAAAAAAAAAAAAAAAAAAAAAAAAAAAAAAAAAAAAAAAAAAAAAAAAAAAAAAAAAAAAAAAAAAAAAAAAAAAAAAAAAAAAAAAAAAAAAAAAAAAAAAAAAAAAAAAAAAAAAAAAAAAAAAAAAAAAAAAAAAAAAAATTTATGAAAACTCGTGTAACACCTGTGTGCTTGGAAATGCTGACTATTCTTGTGCTTAAAGCTTATCCATGATCTGCTTCAGAGTTTGTGTAACACAAACCCCCCAGTTTACATACACACACACACACACACACACACACACACACACACACACACACACACACACACACACACACACACACACACACACACACATACATATATGATATGTATGCATGGAAAATTGAGTATATGCATATAGAAACATATCATTAAGTGGATTTCTAAAGTTCTTAAGAATCATTGACAAACCAATTCATTCTCAAAGACACCTTTAACAAATGTTTGATTCTTATCTTACCTTAGTTAAGTATTATAGGAATGCTATGGAAGTTTGACCTGATTTACAAAAGCTAATTTATCAGATATCAAGGAATCCCAGTTTTTGTTTCTACTTTTAAAAAGGTAAACAAAAAATCACAAGCACTGCATATCTTTATCTTTTAAATGGAAGTAAATCTAGCAGGTATTTTTTAAAATAAAAAATATACATGAGACTTGCAGTTTTCATTACAGCATGTAAAGAGCTTAGCAGTCACCACTTCATTCTAACAACAAGTTAAAAGCTTATCAAATGAAAAACTAACAGTTCTTTTTAGATCCATCTAGAGGTCAGATCACAGAGCAAACTGTTGCCCCTGAAATCGGAGAGACACACAGGCAGATACAGAGATTCAAAACCTACTTGCACAGAAACCCGTCAGCAGTAACACCTGTGTGCTTGGAAATGCTGACTATTCTTGTGCTTAAAGCTTATCCATGATCTGCTTCAGAGTTTGTGTAACACAAACCCCCCAGTTTACATACACACACACACACACACATATATGATATGTATGCATGGAAAATTGAGTATATGCATATAGAAACATATCATTAAGTGGATTTCTAAAGTTCTTAAGAATCATTGACAAACCAATTCATTCTCAAAGACACCTTTAACAAATGTTTGATTCTTATCTTACCTTAGTTAAGTATTATAGGAATGCTATGGAAGTTTGACCTGATTTACAAAAGCTAATTTATCAGATATCAAGGAATCCCAGTTTTTGTTTCTACTTTTAAAAAGGTAAACAAAAAATCACAAGCACTGCATATCTTTATCTTTTAAATGGAAGTAAATCTAGCAGGTATTTTTTAAAATAAAAAATATACATGAGACTTGCAGTTTTCATTACAGCATGTAAAGAGCTTAGCAGTCACCACTTCATTCTAACAACAAGTTAAAAGCTTATCAAATGAAAAACTAACAGTTCTTTTTAGATCCATCTAGAGGTCAGATCACAGAGCAAACTGTTGCCCCTGAAATCGGAGAGACACACAGGCAGATACAGAGATTCAAAACCTACTTGCACAGAAACCCGTCAGCAGTAACACCTGTGGGAACCAGTGCCAGAGTAGGGAAACCTGAACCGTAATTGAGGAATTGCTGGAGGCCCACTGTGGACAACTCTGAGAATTAAAAGCTCCAAGGGAGCCCGTCACAAAGGGCCCCCACACTTTTGTGAATTTGAGCTCTAAGAACTCTACCAGGTCCTCACAGTGAATATTGGATAAAAATCTCTCAAGCTTCTGGAAGGGAGAGGGAGAAATGAACCGATTTGAAATACAAAAGGGCATCCGTTCTTAAAGACTTGTCTTCCAGAGAAACTATTTTATCAGGGACTGACCGTCTGGGGTATTGTCAAAGCCTAACTGACGTGAAGGAAGGAAAATATCCTGTGTATTAGTCTGTCCTCACGCAGCAAAAGGACATACTTGAGACTGAGTAATTTCTGAAGAAAAGGGGTTTAATTGACTCACAGTACGGCCTGGCTGCAGAAGCCTCAGGAAACTTACAATCATGGTGGAAGCGGAGCAAACACATCCTTCTTCAAGTGGTGGCAGCAAGAAGTGAGAGCGAAGGGGAGGAAAAGCCGCTTATAAAACCACCAGATGTCAGGAGAATTCACCCACCACCATGAGAACAGCACGGAGGTAACGGCCCCCAGGATTCCGTCACCTCCCGCTAAGTCCCTCCTATGACCCGTGGGGACTATGGGAACTACAGTTCAGTATGAGATTTGGGTGGGGACACAGCCAAACCATATCACCCAACTTCAGCCACTGCTTGTCATCCTATGTCACCCAATGGGCAGAGGTTGTGGATGGGGCTGAGAAGCAGGTGAAGTTCATAGTCCGAAGTCACAGGCTCAACAAAATACTAATAACTTCCTCTACTGCAACACCTTACCAATCTACTAAAGGCCTGTTTGCTGCAGTTCTATTTACCCAGTACATCATGTCTTCCTTTCAACAAAATATTACGAGGCATACTAAAATGTAATAAGCACAATTTGAAAACAAAGAACAATCATCAAAATCAGAGTCAGATAAGGCAAGAAAGTTGGAATTATTAGACAAGAAATTTTTTATTTAGTAACTATGATCAATATGCTATGAGCTTTAATAGAAAAAGTAAATAACTTGGAAGAACACATAGACAATGTAAACAGATGAAAATTATAAAAAAGAATCAAAAAGAAGTGTTAGAGTTTAAAAACACTAACAGCAATGGCGAGTGCCTTTGATGCGTTCATTAACAGACTAGACGTGTATGAGAAAAGCCTCTCTGAGCTGGAGAATATGACTACAGAAACATCCAAAATAGAAAAGAGAAGAGACAAATGATGAAATAAATCAGAATATAATATCCAAGAAATGTGAAACAACTAAAAACTATGCATAAAGGGAATACAAGAAGAAGAAAGAAAGAAGCAGGATTTGAAGCAATAATAACAGAGTTTCTCCCAAATTAATGACAGACACCAAACCACAGATCCAGAAAGCTCAGAGAACACCAACGAGGATAAATGCCAGAAAACCTGCACGTAGGCATATTATACTCAAACTTCAGAAAAGGAAAGGCAAAGAAAAAGCCTAAAAAGATGCCAGATTTTTAAAATACCTATTTATAAAAGATCAAAGAAAAATATTATATCTGACTTCTTTTCAGAAGCTGTGTAAGCAAGAACAGAATGGGTTTAAATATTTAATGTCTTGGTAGAAATAAAAAACTCTCCAAGCTAGAATTCTGTACCCTGCAAAATTATCCTCCAAAAGTGGAAGAGAAAGAAAGACATCCTCAAACATAAATTGAGAGAATGTTTTGTCAGTAGACCTGCCTTGCAAGAAATGTTAAAAAAAAAATTATGTAGAAAGAAGGAAAAGTATACAGGTTACAAAGTCATATCTACATAAATAAGTGAATAGAATCAGAAAAGGAATAAGTGAAGATAAACCTTTTATTTTTGTTATTTTATCTAATAGTTGCTTCAAAATAATAATAGCAATAATGAATTAGATTGTTTACACTTCTGTTCATATATATGGCTATGTGTAAATAAAATGAGTGACACTAATGATACAAGAGACAGGAGTGAGTAATTAGGATTATTGTGTTATAAAGTTCACACACTACCCATGAGGCAGTAAAGCATTGTTTTAAAGTGCATTTGGATTAGATGTAAAGGTATATTGCAACCTGTAGGGCAAGTAATTTTAATTGTAAGTAATATGGATGATATTAACACACTATAGACAAAGACTGTAAGAATGGATCAAGAAACTATAAGCAATTATATGTTATTTATAAAAAGTCTTAAATCTAAAGACTCATAGATTAAAAGTAAAAAATAGGATGGTGAGAGATACACTATGCTAACACTAATCAAAAGAAAGCAGGAGTAGCTATATCAATTTCAGACAGAACAGACTTCAGAGCAAAGGAAGTTATCAGGGATAAAGAAAAATATTACATAATGATAAAGGGTCAATACTCCAAGAGCACATAAAAATCCTTAATGTGTATGCACCTAACATCAGAGTGTTATAACATGTGAGGCAAAAACTGATAGGACTGCAAGGAAAAATGCATAAATCCACTCTTATAATTAGAGACCTTAATACCCTGCCACCATAAATGGACAAATCCAACAGGCAGAAAATTGGTAAGGACATGGATGTACAGCATTACCAAATCATTTGGATGTAACTGACATATAGACTACTTTATCTGACAATAGCGTATTACACAGTCTTTCAAGCTCACATAGAACATTCACCAAGATAGATTACATCTGAACAATAAAACACACCTTAACAAATTAAAAAAAATAGAAACCATGCATTGTCTGCTATCAGACTACAATGGAATTACACTAGGTCGATCACAGAAAGACAGCTGGAAAAATCTCAAAATCTTGGAGGTTAAATAACACATTTCTAAATAACCCATGGGTCAAATAAAATATCTCAAGAGAAAGTAAAAATATATTTTGAACTGAATTTAAAAGAAAATACAGTTTATCAAAATTTGTGGGAGGCAACAAAAGCAATGCATGAGGGAAATTTATAGCATCGAATGCACATGTTAGGAAAGATGAAAGAACAAGCAACAATATAAGCTTCCACATTAAGAAACTAGAAAAACAGAACAAATTAAATCCAAAGTAGGCAGAGAAAAGAAATAATAAAAATTAGTGGAGGAATCAATGAAACTAAAGACAGATACCAATAATCAGTGAAACAAAAAACTGGTTATTTGAAAAGATCGGAGTGGAAGAGAGAGAGAACGAGAGAGACCACGCGAATTACCAATATCGGAAATGAAAAAGAGGACATCACTATAGATTTATGGGCATTAAAAGGGTAGTAAAAGAATATTACGAACAAATCTATGCTTCCAAATTGGGTAATCCAAATAAAATTGACCAATTCCTTAAAAGACACCATCTGTCAAATCTTACACTGAAAGAAACACAGTTATAATAGGCTTATATCCATTAAGGAAATTGACTTAATCAGTTACCAAAATAGAAACACCAGACCCAGATGAGTTCAGGGAGGAATTTTAGCAAACATTTATAAAATAAATTATGCCAATTCTCCACAGTCTCTTTTGGAAGGCAAAAACAAAGGAGATACTTTCAAACTCATTATTTGAGGCCAGCTTTACCCTAATAGAAAAACCAAAGATATTATAAGAAAAGCAAACTACAAAACAATGTCTGTCAGGAAAATAGCTGCAGTAATACTCAAGAAAATATTAGCAAATTAAATTGAACATGTATAAAAAGAATTATACACCACAACCAAATTAGATTTATCTAGGCATGCAAGTCTGGTTAAATATTTAAAAATGAATTAATGTAACCCATCACATCAACAGACTGAAGAAGAAAAATTACATGATAATACTAATATATGAAGAAAAAACATTTGACAAAATCAAACACCCATTCACGATAAATTCTCAGTAAACTAGGAACAGAGAACTTCTTCAAGTTGATAAAGCATATCTGGAAAAAGCTCTAAATCTACAGCTAATATCATACGTAACAGTGAGAAACTCAAAGCTTCCACGTTAAGATCAGGAAAAATGCAAGGAGATTCAATTCACCACTCTTCTCAAGACTGTACTGGAAGTTCGAGCTAATCAAATAAGAAAACAAAATTTTAAAATATAGAGTGGAAAGGAATAAAAAGAACTTTCCTTGTTTGCAGATGACATGATTGTTGACATAAAAAAAATCCAAAAGAATTCTCAGAAAAACTCCTGGAATATTAGTGATTATAGAAAGGTATCAGAATATAAGGTTAATATACAAAACTCAGTTGCTTTTCTACATATTAGCAATGAACAAGCACAATTTGAAATTACAAACACACTAACATTTACATTATTATCCCTCAAAATGATATACTTAGGTATAAATCTAACAAAATATGTACAAAATCTATGTAAGGAACACAGCGAAACTCTCATGAAAGATATCAAAGAACTAGGCTGGGTGCGGTGGCTCATGCTTGTAATCCCAACACTTTGGGAGAGTGAGGCAGGCAGACCACCTGAGGTCAGAAGTTCGAGACCAGCCTGGCTGACATGGTGAAACTCCATCTCTACTAAGAATAGTGGCAGGCGCCTATAATCCCAGCTGCTCCGCAGGCTAAGGCAGGAGAATAGCTTGAATCTGAGAGATCATGCCACTGCACTCCAGCCTGGGTAACAGAGTGAGATCCTGTCAAAAAAAAAAAAATCCAAAAGAATTCTCAGGAAAACTCCTGGAATATTAGTGATTATAGAAAGGTATCAGAATATAAGGTTAATATACAAAACTCAGTTGCTTTTCTACATATTAGCAATGAACAAGCACAATTTGAAATTACAAACACACTAACATTTACATTATTATCCCTCAAAATGATATACTTAGGTATAAATCTAACAAAATATGTACAAAATCTATGTAAGGAACACAGCGAAACTCTCATGAAAGATATCAAAGAACTAGGCTGGGTGCGGTGGCTCATGCTTGTAATCCCAACACTTTGGGAGAGTGAGGCAGGCAGACCACCTGAGGTCAGAAGTTCGAGACCAGCCTGGCTGACATGGTGAAACTCCATCTCTACTAAGAATAGTGGCAGGCGCCTATAATCCCAGCTGCTCCGCAGGCTAAGGCAGGAGAATAGCTTGAATCTGAGAGATCATGCCACTGCACTCCAGCCTGGGTAACAGAGTGAGATCCTGTCAAAAAAAAAAAAAAAAAGGATATATTTCATGCTTTTGTATAAAAACCTCAAGGTAGTCAAGATATCAGTTCTCCCAAACTTGATCTATAGTTTCAACACAATCCGAAATAATCTTAGCAAGTTATTCTATAGATATCAACAAACTGATTCTAACGTTTATACAGAGAAGCAAAAGAATCAGAATTGCCAATTTAATATTGAAGAAGAATAAAATTGGAGGAGTGATGCTATCAAACTTTGACTTACTATAAAGCTATTGTAATCAAATTAGTGTGGTGTTGGTGAAAGAATAGACAAATAGATAAATAGAACAGAATAGAGAGCCCAGAAATAGACCCACATAAATGGAGTTAACTGATCTTGATGAATGAGTGAAGGTAATACAGTGGAACAAATACAGTCTTCTCAGAAAATGGTGCAGTTTTCCATGTGCTACCAGTTGTGTTCCCAGGGAAGGAGAATGTCAGATGGATACTAACAAGAAGGATGTCTTTTATGGAATTCTCTTGGGATCAATACCTAGGAAAGTAGAGAGAAGCATGGTGGTGGACACCTGTAATCCCAGCTACTTGGGAGGCTGAGGCAGCAGAATCGCTTGAAGCCAGGAGGCAGAGGTTGCAGTGAGCCAAGATCGTGCCAGTGCACTCCAGCCTGGGCAACAGAGTGATACTCTGTCTAAAAAAAAAAAAGAAAAAAAAAAAAAAAAAAAAAAAAAAAAAAAAAAAAAAAAAAAAAAAAAAAAAAAAAAAAAAAAAAAAAAAAAAAAAAAAAAAAAAAAAAAAAAAAAAAAAGGATATATTTCATGCTTTTGTATAAAAACCTCAAGGTAGTCAAGATATCAGTTCTCCCAAACTTGATCTATAGTTTCAACACAATCCGAAATAATCTTAGCAAGTTATTCTATAGATATCAACAAACTGATTCTAACGTTTATACAGAGAAGCAAAAGAATCAGAATTGCCAATTTAATATTGAAGAAGAATAAAATTGGAGGAGTGATGCTATCAAACTTTGACTTACTATAAAGCTATTGTAATCAAATTAGTGTGGTGTTGGTGAAAGAATAGACAAATAGATAAATAGAACAGAATAGAGAGCCCAGAAATACACCCACATAAATGGAGTTAACTGATCTTGATGAATGAGTGAAGGTAATACAGTGGAACAAATACAGTCTTCTCAGAAAATGGTGCAGTTTTCCATGTGCTACCAGTTGTGTTCCCAGGGAAGGAGAATGTCAGATGGATACTAACAAGAAGGATGTCTTTTATGGAATTCTCTTGGGATCAATACCTAGGAAAGTAGAGAGAAGCATGGTAGGACAAGGAGAGAAAGTGGGCTGGATGCAGCTTCAGCCTATGGGCACACTGGTGTTAAAATAACACTTCAGAGTTGTATAAAGGCCAAGTTCTAGTTGGAACGGGTAGACTGTGCCTTCATATCCGTATATTGATCAGTCATTGGTTGCAGGCAGTTGAGGCCACCCTTAAAGAGGGCTGTGATCACAGCACCCATCATACAATGTAACCTCATTCTGAGGATGTTCCTCACACCTCTATAATTCTTGCTTCTTGATTGTTCATTACCAGGTCCTACTTTTCTACTTAATTTTAAAGTGTTGAAGTTCCTCATAATTTCTTTTCCCCACTCTTCATGCAATATACACTCAGTGCAATCTCACCTACTCCCATTCTTTCCTTTAATAATGATAGACTGAAGGGACCCAAATTTATATCTGTACCAGATATTTCTTCTAGCTCTAGACATATATTTGCAAAACCTACTTGTAGAATTCTACTCACGATCTTCCCCCACTTCCTGTTCTTTCCCAAACAATCTTTCTTTTTTCTTGCTCCACAAACAGAAACTAGAATGATTTCTTTAAAAATACAAAAATTAGCCAGGCATGGTGGTGGACACCTGTAATCCCAGCTACTTGGGAGGCTGAGGCAGGAGAATCACTTGAACCCGGGAGGCAGTGGTTGCAGTGAGCCGGGATCGCACCACTGCACTCCAGCCTGGGCGACAGAGTGATACTCTGTCTAAAAAAAAAAAAAAAAAAAAAAAAAAAAAAAAAAAAAAAAAAAAAAAAAAAAAAAAAAAAAAAAAAAAAAAAAAAAAAAAAAAAAAAAAAAAAAAAAAAAAAAAAAAAAAAAAAAAAAAAAAAAAAAAAAAAAAAAAAAAAAAAAAAAAAAAAAAAAAAAAAAAAAAAAAAAAAAAAAAAAAAAAAAAAAAAAAAAAAAAAAAAAAAAAAAAAAAAAAAAAAAAAAAAAAAAGAAAAACGGGAGAAACTTGCCCCAAATCATTTGGTTAAAAAGTTGCATATTTAAAATGTGAACCAGCTGGGCATGTTGGCTCACACCTGTAATACCAGCACTTTGGGAGGCCGAGGCAGGCAGATCACCTGAGGTCAGGAGTTTGAGACCAGCCTGGCCAACATGGTGAAACCCCGTCTCTAGTAAAAATACAAAAATTAGCCAGGCATGGTGGTGGACACCTGTAATCCCAGCTACTTGGGAGGCTGAGGCAGCAGAATCGCTTGAAGCCAGGAGGCAGAGGTTGCAGTGAGCCGGGATCGCACCACTGCACTCCAGCCTGGGCACAGAGTGATACTCTGTCTAAAAAAAAAAAAAAAAAAAAAAAAAAAAAAAAAAAAAAAAAAAAAAAAAAAAAAAAAAAAAAAAGAAAAACGGGAGAAACTTGCCCCAAATCATTTGGTTAAAAAGTTGCATATTTAAAATGTGAACCAGCTGGGCATGTTGGCTCACACCTGTAATACCAGCACTTTGGGAGGCCGAGGCAGGCAGATCACCTGAGGTCAGGAGTTTGAGACCAGCCTGGCCAACATGGTGAAACCCCATCTCTACTAAAAAAAAAAAAAGAAAAACGGGAGAAACTTGCCCCAAATCATTTGGTTAAAAAGTTGCATATTTAAAATGTGAACCAGCTGGGCATGTTGGCTCACACCTGTAATACCAGCACTTTGGGAGGCCGAGGCAGGCAGATCACCTGAGGTCAGGAGTTTGAGACCAGCCTGGCCAACATGGTGAAACCCCATCTCTACTAAAAATACAAAAATTAGCCAGGCATGGTGGTGGACACCTGTAATCCCAGCTACTTGGGAGGCTGAGGCAGGAGAATCACTTGAACCCGGGAGGCGGTGGTTGCAGTGAGCCGGGATCGCACCACTGCACTCCAGCCTGGGCAACAGAGTGATACTCTGTCTAAAAAAAAAAAAAAAAAAAAAAAAAAAAAAAAAAAAAAAAAAAAAAAAAAAAAAAAAAAAAAAAAAAAAAAAAAAAAAAAAAAAAAAAAAAAAAAAAAAAAAAAAAAAAAAAAAAAAAAAAAAAAAAAAGAAAAACGGGAGAAACTTGCCCCAAATCATTTGGTTAAAAAGTTGCATATTTAAAATGTGAACCAGCTGGGCATGTTGGCTCACACCTGTAATACCAGCACTTTGGGAGGCCGAGGCAGGCAGATCACCTGAGGTCAGGAGTTTGAGACCAGCCTGGCCAACATGGTGAAACCCCGTCTCTACTAAAAATACAAAAATTAGCCAGGCATGGTGGTGGACACCTGTAATCCCAGCTACTTGGGAGGCTGAGGCAGCAGAATCGCTTGAAGCCAGGAGGCAGAGGTTGTGGTGAGCCGAGATCGCGCCACTGAACTCCAGCCTGGGCAACAAGAGTGAAAATCCATTTCAAAAAAAAAAAAAGAAAAACGGGAGAAACTTGCCCCAAATCATTTGGTTAAAAAGTTGCATATTTAAAATGTGAACCAGCTGGGCATGTTGGCTCACACCTGTAATCCCAGCACTTTGGGAGGCCGAGGCAGGCAGATCACCTGAGGTCAGGAGTTCGAGACCAGCCTGGCCAACATGGTGAAACCCCGTCTCTACTAAAAATACAAAAATTAGCCAGGCATGGTGGTGGACACCTGTAATCCCAGCTACTTGGGAGGCTGAGGCAGGAGAATCACTTGAACCCGGGAGGCAGTGGTTGCAGTGAGCCGGGATCGCACCACTGCACTCCAGCCTGGGCGACAGAGTGATACTCTGTCTAAAAAAAAAAAAAAAAAAAAAAAAAAAAAAAAAAAAAAAAAAAAAAAAAAAAAAAAAGAGAATCATATATGAGTAATCTGTTCTGAATCATACGGGGATAATCCATGCTGAGATAATACTTATGCATCTCTCTTAGAACATGTCTAGAATACTTACTAGGAAGACTCACTATCAAAAGGGATTTTGGCATATGTGCATTAATTCAGCAAGCCTCATTTCTTAAATACCAAACATGTGCCAGACATTGTCCTAGGAAGGGAGGATTTAGAAAAAAAAAAAAAAAAGAAAAACTGGAGTTCCTGGTGGCTCTTAAACAGTCTGCTGGTTATTTTATGGCATAGAGGAGAAAATCTACCCTGGAGAAATCTAGCCGAGCACATCCTCAGACTGATCACATTCACCTTCTCATCATGCTTCCAGTCTCAATTAAAAACAAAACAAAAAACAGAGAATCATATATGAGTAATCTGTTCTGAATCATACGGGGATAATCCATGCTGAGATAATACTTATGCATCTCTCTTAGAACATGTCTAGAATACTTACTAGGAAGACTCACTATCAAAAGGGATTTTGGCATATGTGCATTAATTCAGCAAGCCTCATTTCTTAAATACCAAACATGTGCCAGACATTGTCCTAGGAAGAGAGGATTTAGAAAAAAAAAAAAAGAGAATCATATATGAGTAATCTGTTCTGAATCATACGGGATAATCCATGCTGAGATAATACTTATGCATCTCTCTTAGAACATGTCTAGAATACTTACTAGGAAGACTCACTATCAAAAGGGATTTTGGCATATGTGCATTAATTCAGCAAGCCTCATTTCTTAAATACCAAACATGTGCCAGACATTGTCCTAGGAAGGGAGGATTTAGAAAAAAAAAAAAAAAAAAAAGAGAATCATATATGAGTAATCTGTTCTGAATCATACGGGGATAATCCATGCTGAGATAATACTTATGCATCTCTCTTAGAACATGTCTAGAATACTTACTAGGAAGACTCACTATCAAAAGGGATTTTGGCATATGTGCATTAATTCAGCAAGCCTCATTTCTTAAATACCAAACATGTGCCAGACATTGTCCTAGGAAGAGAGGATTTAGAAAAGTCCTAGGAAGAGAGGATTTAGAAAAAAAAAAAAAAAAAAGATATATTTACATGTAGTCCAGCCATAGAAAAAGATAAGTAAGTAATTAAATGCAGGAGTATACTATAGCTTCAAAGATAGAACTTATGAAGGTCTGGAAATTAGCACACATGGGATAAAACAGTCACTTCTACATAAGAGGAGGCGATTATCAAGAAGATTCACGTAAGATTCAGTATCGAGCTAAGGTTAAAGAGAGAAGCAGTGTTCTTGGACCAAGTTTTCTGGGAGGTGGGAGAGTAAAAGAAGTCAGGGACCAAAGGAAGCTACAACAGAGAGCACTGAACGAGCAGCCTTGCAGGTCTGACCCAGACTGTCATCTGAGAAAATTACAGGCAGTTTGATTGGCTGGGGCACAGGCCGTGAGGTGGGGCATGATGAGTGATAGCTGGAACCAGGCAAGGCTCATAAATGTCACACTAAGGAATTTTCACTGTTTTCTACCAGCCACTGGAAGAAACTGAAGAGCTTAAAGCAAGATAATGGCACATCACAAAACACATGGATTCGAGGTGGTAAGACAAAAAGAAGTTACTGTAGCAGAAGCATTAGGAAGTAGACTTGTATAATTTAACCGCAAAATAAGTACTTTTCCTACCCCCACAACAACATTCCAACACACAGAACTAATGTGGGTTATTAATTATTTCACACTGTTCCCTACTGAAACAACATACTTTCAACTTTGTTCTTTCAGTTCTGAGCGTGCTTATCTGCAAAGATACATAACCTAGTCTCCACGTCCTATCATAGAAAATTAGTACAGGTGACTTGTCTATTTTCAAACGGGGAGAAAAATATAATAGAAATAGATGCATTTAGTCTTTCTGAATTAACCAGCTAAGCTACTTGAGGAGGAGGAGATTATATCAAAATTTTAAACTTTTAAAACTAATTTAACATTATAACCACAAACGAACAGATATATATATTTTTTTCCTTCAGGAAATACTTTAGAGAAAAATTAAAATCCATGCTCCTGCCTTATTCAAAGCAAAATGATATTGGGTACAGCTGTTCATTTCAAAGGCCACTGCACATCTCCCATAAAAGCAGTGTGCTAGAGTGATAAAAACTGCCCACCAATGGTCATGCCTATGCCCGTTTTCTAAGGTGTTTGCCACCCTCCTGTCAAGAGGTGAAGTCTGTTTCTTTAACTCCTGAATCTGGGTTGCCCACGTGGCTTGCTTTGATCAATGAAATGTCACAGAAGTTATGTTCTAGGACTTTTGAGCTCAGGTCTTCAGTTTCTACTTTCCCTTTCGGAACTCAGCTCCGCATAAAGAATTCCAGAATCTCCTGTTAAGGAGGGTAACCACACAGAGAGACGGGAGGGTGACAGGCCACAGGCAGAAACACAATCTACATGGAAGAGACCCATGGCATTCCAGCCAACAGCAAGTACCAGGCCCCACGTGCGAATGAGGCCAATGGGTTCCACTAGCTCCAGGTGAGCTGTCCCAGCCAAAACCATGTCAATCATGGACGAGTTCTCTCTTCTTCATCCTGCCCATATTGCTGTCTCATGGCATCATACCCAATAAAATGGCTGTGATTTGAAGTCATTAAGCTTTGGGGTGCTTTATTACATAGCAACATATAAATAATAATGAGTAGTAAAATGCTTATTGCTAACTTTTCAGTGTAAAATTCCAGTGGCAGACCATGATGCCATGTAGAAAATATCTGGCTCAATTCGTACAAAAATGGCACAGCGTGTGGGACTCAGAGGAAACACCACAGTAGCAGGCCCTATATGCACAGCAGGACACACAGGAAGCCAGTGTCCAAAGAGCTGAAGGTGACCCTGTGGCCTTTCAATATTCACACTAAGAAGCAAAAGCAATAGCACGGCATATCCTGGTCGGTGATGTGTGTGTGTGGTATGTGTCACAGCTGCATTAGACCAGACCACGTGGTAATATTGTCTAAAGAAAGAAATAGAAAATACATAGAAAGCTCTAAACTTGTTTTTCTTTAGAAGTTATGTCCCAACCATGATAAAAGTGCTATTTTTTCCCCCTTGAGGAAACAAAGAAAAAACAACGATAACATTTCTACCCATTTTTTTTTTTTTTTTTTTTTTTTTTTTTTTTTTTTTTTTTTTTTTTTTTTTTTTTTTTTTTTTTTTTTTTTTTTTTTTTTTTTTTTTTTTTTTTTTTTTTTTTTTTTTTTTTTTTTTTTTTTTTTTTTTTTTTTTTTTTTTTTTTTTTTTTTTTTTTTTTTTTTTTTTTTTTTTTTTGCTGTTATATCCATTTTATGATGCTTTGGAAGGACTATTTATTCTTACTTTTAAAGCCAGTCAGAATGTGTTTGGGTTTCTCTTATTTCTGTCTTTTTAAAGCTTCAACATAAAAGTTCTTTAGTACATCACACATTGCAATATTAAAAGAAAACACTATCTTGCCTAAATAAGCAGTATCGTATAATATCCAGTCGAAACTAACTTCAATGTGTGTGATATGAATATTGCTTTCTGAAAACTTTACGGTCTGTTTGGACCACTCAATATGTAATTTTTAAACTAGGATGCCATAGTGTTTAAACAGTTTTCACATCAGAAATGTAAGAAGTGCTTCTCCTCAGCAAATGTAAAAGAACACAAATCACAACAAACTATCTCTCAGACCACAGTGCAATCAAATTACAACTCAGGATTAAGAAACTCACTCAAAACTGCACAACTACATGGAAACTGAACAACCTGCTCCTGAATGACTACTGGGTACATAACGAAATGAAGGCAGAAATAAAGATGTTCTTTGAAACCAATGAGAACAAAGACACAACATACCAGAATCTCTGGGACACATTCAAAGCAGTGTGTAGAGGGAAATTTATAGCACTAAATGCCCACAAGAGAAAGCAGGAAAGATCCAAAATCGACACCCTAACATCACTATTAAAAGAACAAGAGAAGCAAGAGCAAACACATCCCAAAGCTAGCAGAAGTCAGGAAATAACTAAGATCAGAGCAGAACTGAAGGAAATAGAGACACAAAACACCCTTCAAAAAATCAATGAATCCAGGAGCTGGTTTTTTTAAAAGATCAACAAAACTGATAGACCGCTAGCAAGACTAATAAAAAATGATAAAGGGGATATCACCACCGATCCCACAGAAATACAAACTACCATCAGAGAATACTATAAATGCCTCTATGCAAATAAATTAGAAAATCTAGAAGAAATGGATAAATTCCTGGACACATACACCCTCCCAAGACTAAACCAGAAAGATGCTGAATCCCTGAATAGACCAACAACAGACTCTGAAATTGAGGCAATAATTAATAGCTACCAACCAAAAAAAGTCCAGGATTCACAGCTGAATTCTACTAGAGGTACAAAGAGGAACTGGTACCATTCCTTCTGAAACTATTCCAAACAATAGGAAAAGAGGGAATCCTCCCTAACTCATTTTATGAGGCCAGCATCATCCTGATACCAAAGCCTGTCAGAGACACAACAAAAAAAGAGAATTTTAGACCAATATCCCTGATGAACATCGATGCGAAAATCCTCAA
Source organism: Hoolock leuconedys (assembly GCA_023748175.1). Classification (NCBI taxonomy): domain Eukaryota; kingdom Metazoa; phylum Chordata; class Mammalia; order Primates; family Hylobatidae; genus Hoolock; species Hoolock leuconedys. Next base: position 7,371 of record JAKGGE010002622.1, on the reverse strand, counting down.
TAAAATACTGGCAAACCAAATACAGCAGCACATCAAAAAGCTTATCCACCAAGATCAAGTTGGCTTCATCCCTGGGATGCAATGCTGGTTAACATATGCAAATCAATAAATATAATCCATCACATAAACAGAACCAAAGACAAAAACCACATGATTATCTCAATAGATTTAGAAAAGGCCCTTGACAAAATTCAACAGCGCTTCGTGCTAAAAACTCTCAATAAATTTGGTATTGATGGGACGTATCTCAAAATAATAAGAGCTATTTATGACAAACGCACAGCCAATATCTTACTGAATGTGCAAAAACTGGAAGCATTCCCTTTGAAAACTGGCACAAGACAGGGATGCACTCTCTCACCACTCCTATTCAACATAGTGCTGGAAGTTCTGGCCAGGGCAATCAGGCAAGAGAAAGAAAGAAATAAAGAGAAATAAATATTCAATTAGGAAAAGAGAAAGTCAAATTGTCCCTGTTTGCAGACGACATGATTTATATTTAGAAAACCCCATCATCTCAGCCCAAAATCTCCTTAAGCTGATAAGTAACTTCAGCAAAGTCTCAGGATACAAAATCAATGTGCAAAAATCACAAGCATTCCTATACACCAGTAACAGACAGAGAGCTAAATCATGAGTGAACTCCCATTCACAATTGCTACAAAGAGAATAAAATACCTAAGAATCCAATTCACAAGGGATGTGAAGGACCTCTTCAAGGAGAACTACAAACCACTGCTCAATGAAATAAAAGAGGATACAAACAAATGGAAGAACATTCCATGCTCATGGATAGGAAGAATCACTATTGTGAAAATGGCCATACTCCCCAAGGTAATTTATAGATTCAATGCCATCCCCATCAAGCTACCAATGACTTTCTTCACAGAATTGGAAAAAAACTACTTTAAAGTTCATATGGAACCAAAAAAGAGCCTGTATTGCCAAGCCAATCCTAAGCAAAAACAACAAAGCTGGAGGAATCATGCTACCCGACTTCCAACTATACTACAAGGCTACAGTAACCAAAACAGCATGGTACTGGTACCAAAACAGATACATAGACGAATGGAACAGAACAGAGGCCTCAGAAATACCACCACACATCTAAAACCATCTGATCTTTGACAAACCTGACTAAAACAAGAAATGGGGAAATGATTTCCTATTTAATAAATGGTGCTGGGAAAACTGGCTAGCCATATGTAGAAAGCTGAAACTGGATCCCTTCCTTACACCTTATACAAAAATTAATTCAAGATGGATTAAAGACTTAAATGTTATATGTAAAACCATAAAAACCCAGAAGAAAACCTAGGCAATACCATTCAGGACATAGGCATGGGCAAGGACTTCATGACTAAAACACCAAAAGCAGTGGCAACAAAAGCCAAGATAGACAAATGGGATCTAATTAAACTAAAGAGCTTCTGCACAGCAAAAGAAACTACCATCAGAGTGAACAGGCAACCTACAGAATGGGAGGAAATTTTTGCAATCTACCCATCTGACAAAGGGCTAATATCCAGAATCAACGAAGACTTTAACAAATTTACAAGAAAAAATCGAACAGCCCCATCAAAACGTGGGCAAAGGATATGAACAGACACTTTTCAAAAGAAGACCTTTATTCAGCCAACACACACATGAAAAAAGGCTCATCATCACTGGTCATCAGAGAAATGCAAATCAAAACCACAATGAGATACCATCTCACACCAGTTAGAATGGCCATCATTAAAAAGTCAGGAAACAACAGGTGCTGGAGAGGATGTGGAGAAATAGGAAGGCTTTTACACTGTTGGTGGGACTGTAAAGTAGTTCAACCATTGTGGAAGACAGTGTGGTGATTCCTCAAGGATCTCGAACTAGAAATACCATTTGACCCAGCAATTCCATTACTGGGTATATACCCAAAGGATTATAAATCATGCTACTATAAAGACATGCACACATATGTTTATTGTGGCACTATTCACAATAGCAAAGACTTGCAACCAACCCAAGTGTCCATCAATGATAGATTAGATTAAGAAAATGTGGCACATATACACCATGGAATACTATGCAGCTGTAAAAAAGGATGAGTTCATGTCCTTTGTAGGGACATGGATGAAGCTGGAAACCATCATTCTGAGCAAACTATCGCAAGGACAGAAAACCAAACACTGCATGTTCTCACTCACAGGTGGGAATTGAACAATGAGAACATTTGAACACTGGGTTGGGAATATCACACACCAGAGCCTGTCATGGGGTCGGGGGTTGGGGGAGGGATAGCATTAGGAGAAATACCTAATGTAAATGAGGAGTTAATGGGTGCAGCACACCAACATGGCACATGTATACAAACCTGCACATTGTGCACATGTACCCTAGAACTTAAAGTATAATAATAATAATAATAATAATAATAATAATAATAATAATAATAATAATAATAATAATAATAATAATAATAATAATAATAATAATAATAATAATAATAATAATAATAATAATAATAATAATAATAATAATAATAATAATAATAATAATAATAATAATGATAATAATAATAATAAAGAAATGTAAGAAGTGCTAAATTATAGATTTTCAAATATTTAGGAGACATTAATATAATGCCATGTTTTTTCTGAACACTTATTAAGCACAGTTAACAAAAACAAATAGAAATGATAAAGTTTTGTTAATATTTCATGTTAACTCCCATTTTTATTTTAATTAATTTCTGGCTTGAAACCATTGGAAATTTGTTTTTAACGAACAGAATTAAATATATTAGGTCCTTGATAGAATTCTTTTCCTCCAAAGAATATCCCCATCCCCCACTTTTAGCTAACTGTCATAATATGTTCTTTTTTTTCCAGATGCTTCTTGTTCCAGAACTGTATACACAAGTTGGATGACTAAACTGATATTTGCATAACAAGAAAAGTGGTCTTTAGACAATTTGGCAAATATGCTCATAGCATCATTGCCAGGAACTAGCCCCCAAAATAGGATCACAGCAGAGTTGGAACGCCAGTGATAGGGCTTTAATTCCAAGCACACAACCAGAGTTAGAGAACACATTCAAATAACCCAGGCCTTTTTTTATGTAAAAATTTTTAATAATCATGGCATTTCCAATGCAAATTTAAAATCTAGTCAGTAGCTTATTTTATTAAGAGACTTCATGGTTTTGACAGGTAATGATCTTTGGTAGAAAGGTCCCCCTCCTCCTCCTCCTCCTCCTCCTCCTCCTCCTCCTCCTCCTCCTCCTCCTCCTCCTCCTCTTCCTCCTCCTCCTCCTCCTCCTCCTCCTCCTCCTCCTCCTCCTCCTCCTCCTCCTCCTCCTCCTCCTCCTCTTCCTTCTCAGGTCTATTCTTGATTCTGAAATTCACACCACTGGAATTTTATACCACACCACAGTTAAACATTTTTTTCTGAATTTTACTATATTGCATTTTCCTGAAGATTTCTTTAATGCATGCCCTAGTTCTTTGGAGATTTTCAATGCCTGTTTAACAGCTTTCCTTATTCATTAGCAACTTCCTTTAGAATCTAACAAGTCTCTTATGATCCTGGAGTTCTGTCAATTGTAGTAATTTTTTAATGTTTTTATCACACGGTTGGGAATATTTCTGTTACTTTTTAACCTCACTTAGAAGCTTAATATAACTACTAAAAATGTTATATAACTTTTATTAGTGTCTTCATCTTTTGTCATTATGAGTGGCCTAGCCCCTCCATAGACAATTTGAGCCTATGATTTTTCATGGAAGAGGGCCTAGTTTAGCTTCATGTATTATTATCCTCTCTCATATTTGCTCTATCAGTATATATTTGAATATGGTTGAATTCTATAGCATGTATTTTATTTCTTTCACACGTTTTATTGTGCTTATGTTTGGATTTCTTCTCATCTGAGAAAGGATTGATTTTCTCATCTCAGTATATTTTTAATAAAATCATAGCTAAGAAAGAACATTTCATCCATCTAAAAGCTAACTTCCTTTCTTTTATTTTGTCTTGAAAAATACTACACCCACACTTTTTGCCAGTAGCCTAAGACATTTAGCCATACTAATCTATCCTATTGGCTCCTTGGCTTTGATTGATGGACTAACAAAAATAGGTTGCTTGATGTTTCCAGAAAAAGTATCTTACCCTCATCTGTCTAAAGTATTCCTAACATAGGATTGTCAGATTTAGCAAATAAAAATAGAGGATTTCTACTTATATTTCAATTTCATGTAAAAAACAAATAACTTTTTAGTATAAGAACATCTTAAATACTTAGAGGCTTATCTGAAGTTCACATTTAAATAGGTGTCCTGTAAGTTACCAGGCAATCCTGTCCTAAAGGAATAATATTCAAATCTCTCTTTAGCTTTTCCTCCAAATGTTGCTTAAAAATTTTCTGGGAAAATCATTAGTTTTATCTCCAGAAGCAAGACACTGTTGTCAGAAAAGGATGGGTTTCATTTTCTATTATTTTCATGTACTTGATTATTTATGATATTAGAACTGGGATCTCAGGAGTGGCCTTGTGTAGCAATCAATGGTGGCTGACCATTGGTTGCTCTTTAGGAAAAAGGGTCATAAGCCCCCTTTTGCTCACTTCCCTGCCCCTTGAAATTAACTTATTGATTTAAATTAAAAGCATTGCATGCCTACTCTACGATGAATATTGTGATGTCAAGAATCCCAAACAAGCAGCAAGATTCTGTCCACCAGAAATGTTAAGCATATGTAAACCGGGGGCGGGCGACTGGGAGGTACCAGAATATGCTCTTTGTATTGATTTTAGTACCTGAACTTATGTGCTTTAATTGAGTTATACTTACCTATAAATTGATGCTCCCATCATTGAAAACAGCTTATGC
>JAKGGE010000673.1:0-20984 GCA_023748175.1 Hoolock leuconedys | reverse complement strand
TAGAAACCTAAAGTGAATAGATTCACACTTCAACAAACTTTTGACGATATGTCAGCAAGATGGAAAATAACTACAAAAGGAAAGCTGGAGATACAAGAAGAAATGTTGAGTGAAGAACATGGAAAGCATGTAGATAAACCACAGGGTCTGTGTGAAATAACAAAAAAATTAAATTTGGGAATAAAGAAAGGATATAATTAAAATATGGGACAATAAGTAAGACTAGCAGGTGATTTGATTTTATAATTTGGGTCCCTATGTTATATATAAAGAAGGAATAGAGAAAATGATTAATGTAGACTTTAAGTAACAATCTGTTAAACTTCAATGTAACTATTAAAAGAATAAAGAGGGAAATAGAATTTAAATAAAAATCCTATGTAAAGGATGCAGAAAAGGGGATAAAAAAGTAAAAGCTGATGAAGCAAAAAGAGGAACACAAAAACCTTAGGATTCAGGAAAGAACCATGCCTGAAGCCAAAATCCACCCCTTTTCTGCCTCCAATCCAAGGACAGAAATATACATGTACAGAATTCAAATAGCACACATAATTACAATCCTCATTTTATAAATAGTTTTGTCACTTGGAACAAATGCTATTTCCATGAATATGTACATTTTACATATTATCAATCCATTTATGAAACAACAGAGAGGGTCATAGAGACATGTAAACAAACAAGAAGCTCAGAACCCTGCTGAGGAATAATATAAAATCACCTGATTAAATAATCTGGAAGGAGGGTAAATGGTATGAAGAAACCAAAACAGGATGAATAGTTGAGCCACTCAAAGTTACAGGGAGCAAACTAAGTGGGAAAATAAATCGTTAATAGTTATGAAAACTGGAAATGTCCTTGTATGTATATGACAAATTGTCCATAAAATCAACTTATCTGACATTGGCTGGCAAGCATCTCCCTATACTAGCAATACAGACATTCAACTAGATTAGGAGTCATCCAGCAAACTTTTCCTGAAAATGGCAAAATAGTAAACATGTTTAGAGCTGTGGTCCACATCATCTGTTCCATACTCTACTCGACCTCTGCAGCATGAGAGCAGCCATAGACAACACATAGACAAGTAAACAGGGTTACGTTTAAACAAAACTTTAAGTATAAAAGCAGTACTGATAGGGTTTTTGCATATGTTACTTTAATTATGACTTTAATTGCCTAAAGTATTTCCTGGAAACACCAAGTTGTTAACAAGTGTTAGTTATTTTTGTTTGAGAGAATTTCAAGAGATTGAAATTATCAACAGAGGAATGTGAAAGTCGTTGGGCATTAAGCTAAGCCATACAAACTTTATCCTGAAAATCGTGTGGTGTCCTTGAATGTCCACGAGTTTAATTTCCATTTATTCTGCCTGAGGTTTTAAGGAGTATGCAGGACTAGGCGGGTAAACACTCACAGCTCATTAGTCCAACAATGAAAAAATCACGAGGGCCTAGAGTAACGGAAAGGCAGTGAAGTGAAAGGACAGTTAAAATGTGTAATTTTCCAAATACAGAACTGAGACATTTAAAAGAACTGTATGTGGTGGTTGGGTACCATTACAAAGGAGGTGGATGAATTTTAGGCGTCTAGGTTTGTGGTGCTGGTGGTTGGGCAGGGGACAAGCACACAGGGAAACAAGGAAAAAAGAAGATGTATTCAGGCTTAGGGAAAAATATCACATCCTCAGTATTTAATTCCTGTTAAACACCTGGAGATGGGAGGCTGTGGTGCAAAGGGAGTTCGAGATTAACTATACATGATTGGGTGATGCTGGCATGCAAGGAGAGTTGAAGCCACGGATTTCATTAAGGACCCCAATCTGAATGTGGACCGCACACAGGAATCAGAACCAAAACTTGGACAAAGCCAAGACTGCAGGTTTCTCTTCGCTTCCTCCAAATCCACTTTCAGAAGAATTGACTAAAGAATGTAAGTAAACTCCAGGAAACGGTGTTCCACAGAGGCTGGGGAAAGGTCAGTACGTGGAAGAGAGAGATTAGTAGTACCTGCTCACTACAAGGAGGCGCCTCCAAATGTCAATGCCTATTTTCAATAAGTGGGACCCAAACTGATTCACTCCAGTGCTCTAAAATACACCTGACCCTTGAACTATGTGGGGGATATGGATGCTAACCTCCCACAGTCAAAAAATCCAAGTTTAACTCTCAACTCCCCAAACATAACTCCTAGCCGCAGTTGACTCTAGTCTTTTGTCACTAATAACACAAAAAATTAAGACCTATTTTGCCTGTTATTCACATTACACACTGAATATGCTGCTCCCAGTGGAGGCCGAGACTCCTGCCCAGGCGCCCCTCACAGCCCCCACTCCAGCCTCCCCAGACTCACCCTCGGCAGGGCCATCTTCTCCTCATTTTAGTCTGGGGCCACATTCTCCGGGCCTGCAGGGCACGGCAGGAGGCAAACGAAGGCGAAGCGGCCACAACGCCATCTCTCGTGTGCGCCCACAGCTTCCGATTCCGGTGGGGGCGCTGGCTCCTGCCCCTACCCCAGCATGTATACCCTGGTTCTGATAGGACGAGAAGGAACCTTTCAGCCAGCCCTGATTGGGTCATATTATCCAATCAGAGTTGTTTTGCACAGTGGCTCTCATCCGATCCGAACATGCCTTACAGGATATCTAGTTAAATAAGAGTGATTATAAATAGTTGCTCCGTGGGCTTTCGTCATTTCACCCTGCTCTAGGCAGCGTGGTTCAGTTGTACTGCCCGCCCTGGGCAGGAGGAGAAGGAAGAGGGCCAGGCACCACATGCCCGCACTCTCCCTGGATGCTGGAGGCTGCTCCACCGTGGGCAGGAGGAGAAGGAAGAGAACAGGGCGCAGCCTGCCTGCACTCTCCCCGCATGCTGGAGGCTGGAGGCAGTGAGGCAGCAACAGCGAGGCGACTCTTTGGAGCTGCCTCATGGGCGACCTCGCCTTCCGGGCTTCTCTCCCTCCCCAGAGCCCGCTAGCCTGGAACCCAGGCGTCCAGCGCTGAAAGGAGGAGACGGCAACCCAGCCGCTCATGAGTCCGGGAGTCTGGGATACCGGCGGCAGAGGAAGGACAGGCAGGAGTCTCCGCCTCCCGGGGAGCGACGTGCAGGGAAAGGCAGGAGGGCCCCAGCGGCGGGGGCGGGAGTTGCGCGCCGGGGAGGGCGGCCTTAGGCTGGGAGCCTGGCAGACCGTCTGACCCTTCCCGAGCCCCATCCCAAGCCGAGCCAGGACCCCTCTGATGCACAGGCGTCTCAGGAGCTCGTTTCCTTCTTGAATCCTGGGCCTAGTGCGGCTTGAACCTAGCCCCCGACCTCCTCCTCGCCCTCTCAGAGCCCGTTGGGGTGGGCGCTGGAGGAGCCCGGGTCGGAGAGGAGCCCGGGTAGTAGAGGAGACCTCCCCTTCTCTCCTCCGTGGAAGCCCTGAAGCCTCCGTTTCCTTTGGGACTGGGATCCGGGGTCTTCTGCCTGACCCGGGTGAGAAAGGGAGCCCTGATCAGGACCCGGTGAGGGCGCTGGAGCCCGGGTGGCAGGAGCCTTGAGCGGCAGCCCGGGAAGAGGATGGGGACCCCTTCGGCCCCAGATCCCCCACTGCCAGGGCCTCTGTCACCTCCCTGGGGTCCTGTCCCCTGGGGTCCCACGCTCCGGGCTGCCTGTGGGTATCTCTCATCTGGAACTGGAAATAACCCTCTTCAAAGTACGGCTTAGCAAATATTTATTCGCCCATGCACCCCCCTTTTTTTTCCTACACAGTGTTCTTTTTGTCTTGGATCATTTGTGTTTTTCCTATATTGATGTGAAGCATTTTTAAAGACACTTTAGAGATCAGTCCTTTATTGGTTCATTTCTATTGTAGGTTGTTGTTTCCTAGTCTGGTCTTTGTTGTTTAATTTCATTTTTAATTTTTTGCTTGGTTTAGTTCATGTAACAATGTTTTTCTTAGAATATTTGTATCTGTGTTTGTGAAACAGAACATCTATTATTTCTGGGTTTTTTATTGTCTGATCAAATTGTGTATTAATGTAATGCTGGCTTCACGAAACAAATTGAAAAATCATCCCTTTCTTCTTTTGAGAGAGAGTGAGCAGTGGCCAATTTTTTTCTTCCTTAAATATTTGGAACATTTTCAAAGTCTGATCCTGGTGTTTTCCTTGTGGAGCATTATTGTTGATTTGTTGGGTTTTTTAAAATAGTTAATTAATTTTGTTTAATATATATAGGAGTGTTCTTATTTTATGCTATTTTTGTGCCAGTTTTAGTAAGTTGGGTTTTCAGCATCTATTGCGATCTCTGTTGTCAGACTTTTGATCATATGTATTTCACAAAGTTCTCTGATTATCTTGTTATAATACTGTTATGTAGAGTTGTTGTTTTGATTCTGATACTGGTCACTTGTGTTCTTTAATCTTTTTTCCTTAATCAGTTTTGCCTGCACTCTCCCTGGATGCTGGAGGCTGGAGGCAGTGAGGCAGCAACAGCTCAAGCGAGACTTGATGGAGCTGCCTCATATAGCGATTTCACTTCACAAGGCCTCCAGCCTAAGAAGCCCGGAACCTGTGGGGTCCAGCTCTGAAAGGAGGAGAGGGCAACCCAGCCGAGGGTGAGTCCGGGAGTCTGGGGTGCCGGCGGCGGAGGAAGGACAGGCAGGAGTCTCGGCCTCCCCGGGAGAATTTCATAAAATTCTGATTATCTTGTTATAATACTGTTATGTATGCTGTTGTTTTGATTCTGATACTGGTCACTTGTGTTCTGTAATCTTTTTTCCTTAATCAGTTTTGCTAGTGGTTTTATTAACTATGTTGTTTATAAAAACAACTTTTTTCCATTTCACTGATGTTTGTTATCTTTATTATTGCCTTCATCCTGTATTCTTTGCACTTGATTTTTCTTTCTTGATTCTTGAGAAAGAAGTTGAGGTGCCGGGCACATTGGCTTATGCCTGTAATTCCAGCACTTTGGGATGCCAAGGCGGGTGGATCACCTGAAGGTCAGGAGTTCCAGACCAGCCTGGCCAACGTAGTGAAACCCCCATCTATACTAAAAATACAAAAATCAGCTGGGCGTGGGGCAGACACCTGTAATCCCAGCTACTCGGGAGGCTGAGGCATGAGAATCGCTTGAACCCAGGAGGTGGAGGTTGCAGTGAGGTTGCAGATCGCCCCATTGTACTCCAACCTGGGCAACCAGAACGAAACTTCTTCTCAAAAAAAAAAGAAGAAAGAAGTTGAGGTGATTGATTTTCAGTGTTTCTGGACTCCTGCCCTGCAGAGATCCTCTTGCTGTAACCTGTTTCATGTGAGGTAGAGTTTAGAAAATGTTTATTGGCCTCTGTGCCTTACTTTTCTTCATGTACTCTTCTTATTTTGTTAATTTTTCTTTAGGGCTTTTTTTCCTTATATTAAATTGAAGGGCTTATTGTTAAAATCTGTAAGTTAGCCCTTTATTGGCTTATTTTTGTCATAGGTTCTTGTTCTCTAGTTTGATTTTTGTTGTTTCATTTCTTTGTGTTCATAGTTGTATATAGTAATCTGGTTGATAATGATCTTGTATGCAGTAGCTTTGCTTAATTTATTTTTTAATTGTAACACTTTATGTCATGTTAGGCTGTGCTGAGTGCTTCTGGGAGCAGCCAGGTTTCCATGAACTCCCAGTTTACTCTAAATACTCTAGCAACCTACATGTGTGCACACTGGATAATGTCATGCATGTAGGGCAATGATGCTGGGGAGGCACCGACTGTGTCATTCTGTGAATCCACTGCACAATTACAAACATCAGCATTAAAATAAAATGGACTGTTAGGCAACTGCAAAGGACTAATGCACCTATGTGGCACAAATGTGTCTTTCCGTATTCAAAGTACTTGTAAGAGCTTCAAGTTCCTCATACTCAGCCACTGACCTCAGGGTTCTTGGTACACAGGCACACATGCACACACATACAGGCACACATATACACATGAATGCACACATGCACACACATATTCACAGGCACATGCAGATGCTCACACACAGACCTGGGTGAGAAAGTCAGATGTACATGGAACAGTCCTGCTTTGTAAGCTGTCTGGCTTTGTAGGGAGAAAGAGGTGAAACAACACACTTGTTATCTTGGAAGAGGAGATGAAGGGAGGAGAGCTGGATATGTTCAGTGGGGAGAAAGCCAGGAGCCACTCCACTGAAGATCGAGGTCTCCGTGTGGATGATACCCACAAAACATCAGCAGGAAGGACACAGCCAGCACCAGGTCAGTGGTGAGTTTCATGAGTGTCACCTGTGGCCATCCAAATTAAAGACCTGGCAATGGGATAAGTTAGCAACTGAGCTTTCTGTATGTTACCTTATTAACTTTCTGTATATTAGCTTATTAACTTTCTGTAATCAAATGGTGATTAAGCATTTTCTGAGCCAAAAGCTTTGTATAATTTGAATGTAGTGAAAAAATGCTATGCCTTTAACACTATAACTTGAGATCAAAAAACAAAAAAACAATTGCATAAGAATTGGTCAGATACCTTGTCTTTGAAACATATTGAAGTCTTCAAAATTAATCTGATAGCTCTGCAGTTGGTATGTGGCATAAGAAAATATTTGGCATGAAGAGGAGTAACACACCACATGTATGTAAGTAACAATGGAAAAGATGTTAACTCTAGACTTTGAATAATTACTCTGGAATTCATGTGTAGAGAAATTCATTATGAATATATATGGGCAAATTATTAACAACCCTCCCAAAAGCAGAAAGCTCAGACTCAGGAAGATTCATTTAAATGGAATGATTTGGGAGATGATTTCAAGCACAACTCTGCATTGACTCAGCATTTGTTAAGTCATCACAGCAGGCTGTAGACCTCACTGCAGCCTGGGCTGGCATTCAGTGTCCTCCTTCTTCCTTCTCAGTAGACTTCCTTGGCTTTGATAATAATACATGTTAACGAACACAGATCTCAAAATACACATAACTTTTCTCCCCCACAAGCCAGGGTGTCAGCTCTGCAAATCAGATGACCCCAAGGTCAGTGGGGGTGACCAGGGACACCGCCCTGCATTCGTCCTTAGCTTCCAGATCCTGAGGAGCTCTGGGGCCTTCCTTCTGGAAAGGGAACATGTCTGCCTGGCTTCCTCAGCCAGGTATGGGAGGCTTTGGGGACCTGTGTCTGTCTCTGGGAAGGAGGGAAGGAGCCTGTGGCATCTTCCCTAAGAAAAAGCACATCCAGCCCATGGTCAAACTTCAGAGTGGGGCAAGGAGCCCAGCACAGCTCCTCCATTCCTGCAGCAGAGCCCAGAAAACACATCTGATGTTGTGGCTGCCTCAAACCTCCAAACACCATGGGCTTGAAGTGTCCTTATTGACATGGCCATGGCCACTTTCCCCGTGGACCATGGCAAGTTTTTGTTTTTGGTTTTTGTTGTTTGTCTGAGACAAGGTCTCACATTGTGGCCCAGGCTAGAGTGCAGTAGTGCAAACTCGGCTCATGTAGCCACCTCTGGGGACAAAGCAATCCTCCTCATTCGGCCTCTAGTGCTAGAATTCCAGGCTTGAGCCACCGTGCCAGGCCTTGTATAGAAGTATTATACATTATTTTAAAACATAGTTTAGTGCTAATAATCTAAAATTGTGTTGCCATTTACTATTAATATGCCCTTTGTGGTGCATCTAATAAAATGCTTTGCTTCATAACCTGAAACAAAAAAAGTTTCACTAGATTTACTTGATCAGATCAACAACTATGGAAGTCTTAGAACAATGATATTCTCACTCAAAAGAAAAGCAACAACCCAACTTTAATGAAACTGTTTCTGTGTTTTATTAGTGGTTGAGAAATAACACATTCCTTCAGCAGTGGCAGCAGTCAGATAGCATATGAATTTTTTATTATTTTTTTACTTTGATAAATCCTGAGGTTCTATTGAGGAAGAAGCTTCCACAGTAGGCCCTAGGAGAGCTGCAGCCACCATGTCCAAACTGTGTTACACACAAATGGGAATGTAGTTTCCCAGAGAAAACAACTTCCATGGGTAGATTGGTGATCGAAGTTTGTGAATAGCTTTAAAAATCCTTATGAAGGCTGGGCACAGTGGCTCATGCCTGTAATCCCAGCACTTTGGGAGGCTGAGGCAGGCAGATCACCTGAGGTTGGGAGTTCAAGACCAGCTTGGCCAACATGGAGAAACCCCATCTCTACTAAAAATACAAAAATTAACCAGGCATGGTGGTGCATGCCTGGAATCCCAGCTACCTGGGAGGCAGAGGCAGGAGAATTGCTTGAACCTGGGAGGCAGAGGTTGCAGTGAACTGAGATCGCACCATTGCACACAAACCTGGGCAACAAGAGTGAAACTCTATCTTAAAAAAAAAAAAACAAAAAAGTCTAGGCATGATGACTCATGCCTGTAATCCCAGCACTTTGGGAGGCCGAGGTGGGCGGATCACCTGAGGTTGGGAGTTCAAGACCAGCCTGATCAACGTGGAGAAACCCCATCTCTACTAAAAATGCAAACAATTAGCTGGGCGTGGTGGCACATGCCTGTAATCCCAGCTACCCAGGAGGCTGAGGCAGGAGAATCACTTGAATCCAGGAGGCAGAGGTTGCAGTGAACTGAGATCGCACCATTGCACACAAACCTGGGCAACAAAAGTGAAACTCCATCTCGAAAAAAAAAAAAATCCTCAGGAAGATTATTTACTTATAATCTCCTCCTTCCTTAATAAGCAGTCTCAGCATTTCTGCAATAACGAAGTCTCAGCATCCAGTGGAGCAGCCTGCAACATTTAGGAGCTCAGGGCATTGCCACGGCACATGGGGCACTTGGTGGGACTTTGGCAAGGATTTTTTCATTAACACTGGGCAAAACTCTATGAAGACAGAGGCATTCTTTTAGATTAAAAACTAACAACATAAGGCGGGGCATGGTGGCTCACACTTGTAATCCCAACACTTTGGGAGGTCAAGAGGGACAGATCACTTGAGCTGAGGAGCTCAACACCATCCTGGGCAACATGGCGAAACCCATCTCTACGAAAAATACAAAAATTAGCTGAGTGTCTTGGTGCACACCTGTAATCCCAGCTATTCAGGAGGCTGAGGTGGGAGAATCTCTTGAACCCAAGAGCAGAGGTAGCAGTGAGCTGAGATTGTGCCACTACACTCCTGCCTGGGCAACAGAGTGAGATGCCATCTAAAAAAAAAAAAGTTTTCTACAGAAAATCTTTAATTTCTATAGAGAATCTTCAGTCTTCTATAGAAGAAAATTAAATATTACAAAATTGAAGATTAGAAAATTACATAGAGAGCTGGGCATGGTGGCTCACACCTGTATTCCCAGCACTTTGGGAGGTCAAGAGGGACAGATCACTTGAGCTGAGGAGCTCAACACCATCCTGGGCAACATGGCGAAACCCCATCTCTACTAAAAAATACAAAAAATTAGCCAGATGTGGTGGTGGGTACCTGTAATCCCAGCTACTCAGGAGGCTGAGGCAGGAGAATCGCTTGAACCCAGGAGGCAGAGGTTGCACACGGCAGAGATTGTGCCACTGAACTCCAGCCTGGGTGACAAGAGCTAAACTCTATCTCAAAATTAAAAAGAAAGAAAGAGAGAGAGAAAGAGAAAGAGAAAAAGAAAAAGAAGAAAGAAAGAGAAAGAAAAAAAAAGAAAGGAAAGAAAGAAAGAAAGAAAGAAAAAGAAAGAAAGAAAGAAGAAAAGAAAAGAAAGATTGATTGATTCCATAGAGTAACAGGTATTTATCAATCTTCTTGATTCTGGTGCTCATGACAAGGCTGCAAGTTACTCAGTTCCACTGTCTTTTCATCTGTGGTTGTGGTTGAAAGGAATGGGCTGAACCAAGTAATCCTCATAATCCCTCGTGAGAGTGGCCCCATGCATTCCAGTTTTCTTTTTTCACTTAGGTTCTGAATTACCCATGTAGTTTAAGGTGTTTTGTTGTTCTTCATAATTCTGTCTGTATTAATCTTATGTCTATGGGATTCATTTGAGTCTGGAACATGTCCCAGATGGCAAGATGCAGCATGCCATGATATTTTCAAAATCCATGAACACGGTTGTTTGGCAGTTCCACAGTAAATAAGTATTTGGAGTCTTAAGCTATTTCTTTCATGATATATGCTCAGGTACTGATGGTGACACTGTTGAATTCTACTCGAGCCCTGAGGCACTGGGAAACTGTGATAGTTAAAGAAATCCCCACCTTGTGTTCCTGCCTTACTGCAAAGAATTCCCCTTCCCCATTGACTTAGCTAAGACTCACGGATCCCCCTCAAAGGATGTCCCACCTATGACAAGGTCAGACACAGACCCCACAAATGCTGTCTTCGTTTCATGAAAGTTTAGCTGAAGTGCTTGTCCCCATGGATTCATCAGGATAAAATGCTAATTAACTCAGCTTTGATATGGGCTTTACCATGTCCTTCAGGACCTGCTCATTAGTTAGAGACCCCTTGGACTGCATAACTTATTCAAAGACATTTTATTTTATGCTTAATCATATAGAAATGTAATGATTTGATAGATTAACCAATGTGGTTTTCCTCCCTTGTTCTCCAGTTTCCCACTATTTCTCTCCCATTTAGTCTAAACCTTGGCATCTCCTCTTTCAAAAGGAAAGTTAACAAAGGGCAAAGAAAGAAAAGAGTAGACACTCGCATTTTGAATTTTAATAAACTTGGAAGAATGATGACACAAGAGTGAGTCTGTCCCATCCCAGAGCAGATGAGGAGCTTCTGAATGAGAATGGGGGAAGGGATTGTGCTGTTGACACTTGATAGCAATTACACTCATGCAGACAGGGACCTTGAGTGGTGGGAGGCTGAGGGTGCTGAATGCACCTCCCCAGGCAGACAAGAAGAAACTTGCAAGTGCAGGCACAAGATGAGGAATCACAGTGAAACTTACCACAACATTCAGCCTCTATTCAGGAAATACTTCACAACACTTGCCAGGTACTTTTCTAGGCACTGGACATACCGCAAATAATAAAGCCATAAAAAAAATTATGTCCCTGTGGAACTTGCAATTTCATGCAGAAGAGCAAATAGTTCACTAAAGAAATAAGCACAACCAGCCATGCGTGGTGGCTCATACCTGTAATCCCAGCACTTTGGGAGGCCGAGGTGGGTGGATCATGAGGTCAGGAGATCAAGACCATCCTGGCTAACATGGTGAAACCCCGTCGCTACTAAAAAATACAAAAAAATTAGCTGGGCGTGGTGGTGGGCGCATGTAGTCCCAGCTACTCAGGAGGCTGAGGCAGGAGAATGGCGTGAACCTGGGAGGCAGAGCTTGCAGTGAGCCAAGATCACGACACTGCACTCCAGCCTGGGCAACAGAGCAAGACTTTGTCCAAAAAAAAAAAAAAAAAAAGGAAAGCACAACCATAGAATGTTGGAAGGTGTCAAAAGTTATGGAACAAAATGAAGGACAAGGGATAGGGACTGCTGAGGGGTGGGCTACAATCTGAATTAGGGGTTAGGAGGGGCTGGAGAATGTCCCATTTGATCACAGCCTTGATGCATGTGAGAGAGCCTGGAGGAGACAGTGGGCAGAAGCCGCCCAAGTGGCTGTGGCAGGCTGGGTGCTGCATTACATAGGGCACATTAAGTGCAATGTGATGGCTATTTTGTGTAATCCTTTAAAATCCCAATGGAAATGGGACTGTGTGGGAGGACTACATTTTGAAATAATTATTTTCAAAAATAATTATTTCAAAAAAAGCACAGCAGTTGCATCCTATTGAGAAGTGGGAACATTGGATGATAAAGTATCATTTTGTGTTAGAATATTGAAGCAAATATGGCTTGGTGTGGTGGCTTACACCTGTAATCCCAGCACTTTGGGAGGCCAAGGAAGGTGGATCACTTGAGGTCAGGAGTTTGAGATCAGCCTGGCCAACATGGTGGAATCCTGTCTCTACTAAAAGTACAAAAATTAGCCATTTGTGTTGGTGAGTGCCTGTAATCCAAGCTACTGAGGAGGCTAAGGCAAGAGAATTGCTTGAACCCAGGAGGCAGAGGCTGCAGTGAGCCAGGATTGTGCCATTACACTCCAGCCTGGGTGACAGAGCAAGACTCCATAAAAAAAAAAAAAAGAATATTAAAGCAAACCATTAAAAAAATTCCAAAGTCCCAGAAATGTGGCACGACAAGCAACCCTATTGATGGCCCTAACGAAGCCCTATAGATTTCTCAGAGGAGCCTCCATGTGTTAGAACCATACCTAGGGCTGCAGCTGGCTAAGACGTTCTCCTTCAGCCTCTGGGATCAAAGGCAGAGTGTGGAGGCTGTCTGGATGAGGCCATGAGCCTCCCTTTCAGTAAAACAGAAGAACAAGGGCTACATCCCTCTTGGTTTTTCGTAATGTAGGAATACAGACAGAGCTTAGTGTTCTCAGAGCCTCTGAGATCCCTGGCAAAGGGTTTGGTAAGATGCTGCAGATATTTCCTTCTAAAGAAAACTCCCCTGGTAAATGCTCAGGCATCTCAATGGCCACACCAGCCCTTGTGTGTGTACCCAACTCCCTTCATTTGCCTCTGTTCCCACTGAAATTTTCCATGTGAAATCTGAGAGGGGATTGGACAGCTTGCATAACTTAGTTGATGACTCTCCCACAATTTTATAGACTTCACTAATCTTTAAGTCTCTTCACTGACTCATGTGACAAAGTCATTTAATTCTGTAAATTTGGGCCAGTTCATTTTTCTAGCTCTCAGTTTGCTTATCTGTCTGCAAGAAGTTTAGTGTAGGTAAACCAAGGATGCCAATATGCCTGTCTCTCCAGAAGGTCAATAACAGAAGAGAATCTGAGCTGGGGGTTGCAGCTCCAAGTCCCAATTCCATGCTTCCAAGATCAACTGTTTGTCTTTATTCATCACCAGGCACGCATCTCCTTGATACCCTCAATATCTAGACATAAAATGTGACAAGACAGATTATCTATGTGTTATTTTTGTTTTCATTCCTCATGACTTGTATTTCCTTAACTCATTGAAATCAATTTTCCACATTTTTTGAAGGAGAGTCTTTTGACAAAGATGTGAATTATCTACAAGCAGCTGAGAGAAATGGCTACTGCCCTCATTGTGCTGGTGATAAATTTCCAAATGATGAGTAAAATATTTCCTAAGGCATCAGTTTCCATGATGGTGTCTTTCTTTTTTTCTCTTGGGCACAAGGGAATGAGCACAGCAGGTACGTCTGGGTTTGTTTTGTTTGTTTTTAGCTTATGTACAAAATCGATCTCTGTTTTTCATTGAAATATCTTTTCTCTTGTATCAGAGATGGGTTGTAAAAGAGTCATTGTGGGTTCAGGGAAGAATGTTTTAACATGCAAGGAAATGTTGCAAAATTGGAAAGAGGACATAATTCCACAAAACTAAATAAAACTGGGGGAATTTTTAGGATACTCTGAGTAAATCTTACTATATGCATCCCGCTAACCCCAATCAAATAATAATTTAGATTTGTTTAATTTACTAAACTGCACATTCAATTGACTGAACTGTAGAGGATGAGCAAGTGTCAACCAATAATTACCCTCCTTATGGGCTAACACAACAGGCTCCAGTGAATCATAATACACACATTCAGAGGTGGTCCAGTGCAGTCCCACCATAGAAATCCTTCCCATGCTTAGCCACTGTTGTCATTAATCTCTCCAAACTCAAACCATGGTTTGAACACAGTTGTCCCTTGGTGTCCAGAGGATTGGTTCGAGGACCCACTTTGGACACCCAAATCTGCTGGGAACGGGCCCTAAGCCTGTCATAAACAGGCCTTAAAGAAACTGGCCATAAACAGGATTTCTGCAGTAATGTCACGTGCTCATGATGGCTATGACGCACACTGCTAGAAGTTGTTGGTTTACTGGAGCAGGGCAAGGAACACCTGGCCCACCCAGAGTGGAAAACTGCTCAAACCACAAACAACAGCATGAGCGGCCTGTGCCATAACAACATGTTTTTGCTGCAGATAATCAGCCAGAGACTGTTTCTCTGCCCCTCATAAGAATGCTTTGTTTCCCATAAGGAATGCTTTTAGCTAATGTATAACCTATAGAAACAATGCTTATCACTGGCTCGTTGTCAATAAATATGTGGGTCAAACTCTCTTCATGGCTCTCAGCTCTGAAAGCTGTTATCCCCCGATTTCCACTTTGTACTTTATTTCTGTGTGTTTGTCTTCATTCCTTTAGCACCACTGGGTTGGGGTCTCCATGACCAAGCTGGTCTCGGCAAGTGGTGCCCAACATGGGGCTCCAAACCTGGGTTGAGGGGTCGCTGGAGCGACGGAGAATGTGGAACTATGCTGGAGGACACCAGAGTACTCTTAAGCAATCCCGTGGTAAGTAAGAGGGGGAGCTTGGAAGCATCAGGGTAACAACGGGACAAGGGTCGAGCAGGCACAAGGCTTATTTGAGTCTGCTTTGGCAGCTCCTCAGAAAAGGGGGAATGAAGGTTAGCCCTAGCCAAATTGTGCAGCTTTGTAGTGCAGTAGAGAAATATTGCCCCTGGTTTCTGGACCAAGGAACTATGAATATAGAGGTCTGGGAAAAGGTAGCCAGTGCACTGAAAAAGGCATATAAGGAAGGTGCTGAGGATATTCCTATAACTATCTGGTCAGTGTGGGCTCTGGTTCGTCCCACCTTGGAGCCTTTCCACACAGATGAGGAGGAGGAATCAGAGGAAGAAGGAGAGTATAATGAAGTAACAGAAGAGGTGACAGAGCAGTATTGCTTGCCGGCTAAAGCGGCAAAGAAGGGAGAGGTTTGTCCCTCCCCCTCTGTACCCCCTCATCATTTTGAAGTAGAAGAGTGGCCTGACCCTCCAAATCTTTCTTTTCTGGAGGACACTGGGCAAAAAGTAGTTGCCTCAGTGACTGTTCGAGCAGCACCTCAAGTGACCGCTCTAGTTCTATTCAGGCATGGATCCAGCAAGCTAGATGAAAGGGTGATATGGATGCTTGGCAGTTCCTTGTTAGAATACACCCACTTGATCAACAGGGGAATATTATAGCTATGTTTGAGGCTTTTCCTTTTAAAATACTTAAGGAATTTAAACATGCTATTAATCAATATGAACCAGGTTCTCCTTTTGTAATGGGACTGTTAAGGAATGTTGCTGTCTCTAGTCAGATGATTCCTACTGAGTGGGATGCTTTTACTGGAGCTAGTCTGACTCCTGCTCAGGTCTTACAATTTAAAACTCAGTGGGCAGATGAAGCTTCCATTCAGGCTGCTTGCAACGCCAAGGCCCAACCTCAAATTAATGTAACTGCAGACCAACTTTTTTGGGGGGTTTGCAGATGGGCCTAGTTTAGATAGATGCACAAATGGTCATGCAGGATGATGCCATAGAGCAGCTTAGAGGAGTGTGCATAAGAGGTTGGGAAAAAATGTCACTTCAGGAGGAGAACAATACCCTTCCTTTAGTGCTGTCAAGCAGGGGCCCAAAGGACCTTATGCAGATTTTATAGCCAGGTTACAGGAGTCTCTTAAAAAGGTAATTGCAGATTCTACTATAAGGATAAGCGCGGCATTAGCTTCTAATAATGCCAACCTGAGTGCCGTCGCTCTGTGACCTATTAGAGGAAAAGCACATTTGGTTGACTATATTAAAGCTTGTGATGGTATCAGAGGTAATCTGCATAGAGCTACCCTGCTGGCCCAGGCAATGGCAGGAATGAGAGTGGGTAAAGGAAATACTCCATTTCCTGGAGCTTGTTGTGGGAAGCATGGTCATACTAAGAAAGAATGTAGAAAAAAATCTGTGAGTCAGACTGCCAGTTGGGGGAAAATAGAAAAATGCTGAGCCTGAAATATGTCCAAAATGCAAGAAAGGAAAACACTGGGCTAATCAGTGTCAGTCTAAGTTTGAGAAAGATGGGAACCTGATTTTGGGAAATGCCATGAGGGGCCTGTCCCGGGCCCCATTCCAAACCAGGGAATTTCTGGCTCAGGCCACTCCCTCACCGCTGTACAATGCCTGTCCCCTGCCACAGCCAGTGGTGCCACAGTAGATTTATGCTGCACAAAAGCTGTGAGCCTTCTGCCTGGGGAACCCCCACAAAAAGTGCCAACAGGAGTCTGTGGACCCTTGCCAGCAGGGACGGTAGGATTACTTCCAGGTAGTTCTAGTTTAGATTTAAAAGGATTGCAAGTACATACAGGAGCCATTGATTCAGATTACAATGGGGAAATACAAATTGTTATATCTACTTCTGTTCTCTGGAAAGCAGAGCCAGCAGAGCATATAGCACAGCTCCTGATTGTGCTGTATGTGGAAATGGGGAAAAGTGAAACTAAATGTACAGGAGGATTTTGAAGCACAAATAAATAAAGCAAAGCAGCTTATTGGGTGAATCAAATTACTGATAAACATCCCACCCAGAAATAACTATTCAGGGAAAAAATTTAAAGGATTGTTAGATACAGGAGCAGACATTTCAATCATTTCTCTACAGCACTGGTCAGCCTACATACAATTCAACCCACTCAATTTAACACAGTTGAGTCACGGTATTCTGAAGTATATCAAAGCAGTTATATTTTGCATCAGAAGGACTCATGGACAATCTGGGACTATTCAACCAATTGTAACTTCTGTACCTGTAAATTTATGGGGAAGAGATTTATTACAGCAATGGGGAGCACAAGTGTTAATTCCAGAACAATTATATAGCTCTCAGAGTCAGCATATGATGCAAGAGATGGTGTATGTGCCTGGCATGGGATTAAGAAAAAATTTACAAGGGTTAAAGAAACCACTTCAAGTGAAAGGACAGAATTCTTATCAGGGTTAGGATATCATTTTTGATGGTGGCCATTCTTAAGCTTCCAGAACCTATACCTTTAAAATGGTTAACAGATAAGCCAATTTGGTTAGAAAAATGGATGCTGACTAAAGAGAAACTGGAGGCTTTAGAGGACTTAGTTACTGAACAGTTAGAAAAAGCACACATAGTTCCAACATTTTCCCCCTGGAATTCTCCAGTCTTTGTTATTAAGAAAACACGTAAATGGAGAATGTTGACAGATCTTAGAGCCATTAATTCAGTTATAAAACCTACTGGGGCATTGCAGCCAGGGTTGCCTTCTCCTGCTATGATTCCAAAAAATTGGCCTTTAATAGTCATAGATTTAAAAGACTGTTTCATTACTATCTCCTTAGCTGAGCAAGAGTGTGAATGGTTTGCATTTACAATTCCTGCAGTAAACAACATGCAGCCTGCTAAGCATTTTCACTGGAAAGTGTTGCTACAAGTCATGTTAAACAGTCCAACAATTTTTCAGACTTATGTAGGACAAGCAATTGAACCTACTCATAAAAAATTTGTCACAGTGTTAAATTATTCATTATATGGACGATATTCTTTGCACAGCCCCCACTCGGGAAATATTACTCCAATGTTATGATCACTTGCAAAACCCGATTTCTCATGCCAGTTTAATTATAGCTCCTGATAAAATTCAGACTACTACTCCTTACTTCTACTTAGGGACCTTAGTAAATGACACTACCATTGTGCCACAGAAAGTAACCATATGTAGGCATCAATTGAAAACATTGAGTGACTTTCAAAAATTACTAGGGGACATTAATTGGACATGACCTGCTCTAGGCATTCCTATCTATGCCGTGAGTAATCTATTTTCTATCCTTATAGGAGATCATAGTCTCACTAGCCCTCAGCAATTAACAACAGAGACTGAGGCAGAGATACAGCTGATTGAGAAGCAAGTGCATAAGGCTCAAATAAATAGAATAGATCCTGAAAAGACTTTAGACTTATTGATTTTTCCAACTCAGCATTCACCTACTGGTGGTGTTGTCCAAGAGCAGGACCTGGTAGAATGGCTTTTTCTTCCACATACTAATTAATGGACTCTAACTCCTTATTTAGGTCAAATTGCTACTCTGATAGGAAATGGGAGAACTTGAATTGTTAAATTGCATGGATATGACCCTGGAAAAATTATTGTCCCTCTTACAAAGCCACAAATACAACAGGCCTTTATAAATACTCTTACTTGGCAAACCCATTTAGCTGATTTCATGGGTGTTCTTGATAATCACTTTCCAAAAACAAAGTTATTTCAATTTTTGAAATTAACTAATTGGATTCTCCCTAGAATAACTAAATGTAAACCAATTGAAAGTGCTGAAAATGTTTTCACAGATAGGTCTAGTAATGGTTAAGCTTCTTATTCCGGATCAAAAAATAAAGTTTTCCAGACGTCCTATAGTTGAGCTCAAAAAGCAGAGCTTGTAGCTGTAATTGAGGTACTGACTGCTTTTGAGATGCCTGTCAATGTAATTTCTGATTCAGCATACGTGGTTCATTCTACACAATTGATTGAAAATGCTCAGTTATGGTTTCATACAGATGAACAACTGATGACTTTATTTACCCAGTTACAAACTGGAGTTAGGAATAGAATGCACCCTTTTTACATTACTCATATTAGAGCTCATACACCCCTTCCAGGGCCTTTAACTACAGGGAATTCAGTGGCTGACCACTTAGTTGCCACGGCATTATCTAATGCTAAACA
The DNA here is from genome assembly GCA_023748175.1 of Hoolock leuconedys. Lineage (NCBI taxonomy): Eukaryota > Metazoa > Chordata > Mammalia > Primates > Hylobatidae > Hoolock > Hoolock leuconedys. Next base: position 2,422 of record JAKGGE010000673.1, on the reverse strand, counting down.
CTTTCACACTTTGACTCATGTAAATGCCTCTGGTCCTTCACAAAGATATAATATTACTTGGAAAGAGGCTAAAGCCATTATTCAACAATGCCCAACCTGCCAAATGATTCATTCTCCGTCCTTTACTGGGGGTGTTAACCCCTGTGGATTGAAACCAAACTGTCTTTGACAAATGGATGTCACTCGTGTTCCTTCTTTTAGTAAATTGGCCTATGTGCATGTAGATAACATTTTCTCACTTTGTTTGGCCTACCTGTCAAATGGGAATCTTCTGCCCATGTTAAATGGCATCTTCTGCAATGCTTCACGGTCATAGGCATTCCAGCTTTGGTTAAAATGGACAATGACCCAGGATATACTAGTCAAACCTTGATTTACATTTTTCTCTCAATGGAATATTAAACATATCACTGGCATCCCATATAATTCACAAGGACAAGCCATTGTGGAATGAATGAATAGCTCCCTAAAATGACAATTGAATAAACAGAAAGAGGGAGACAATGACTACGGGACTCCACATATGCAATTGAATCTAGCATTATTGTCTTTAAATTTTTTGAGCCTGCCTAAAGGCCAGATGCTATCAGCAGCTAAACAGCATCTACAGAAACCAGCTGCAAAGACAGAAGCAGAACAACTGGTTTGGTGGAGAGATCCGATAACAGAAAGTTGGGAAATAGGTAAAAATAACATGGGTAGAGGTTATCCTTGTGTTTCTCCAGGCCAAAACCAGCAGCTGATTTGGATACCATCAAGACACCTGAAACCTTGTCATGAGCCAGATGCTGAGGAAGAGATTTTGGGAGGAACCCAAGGACCCCCCAGTTGCAGCCATGTCAAGACTGACAATAAGGAAGACACCAGTTCCGGCAAGCAGCACTCACTGGGCACAGCCACCCATGTGGAGCCAGATCAAGAAGTTGACACAGATGGCAGAAGAAAATCTGAAGGAAGCGGGAAGACCAGTTACAATGAGTAATCTAATGGCAGCTATGATGGCTGTGCTCACCATTGCCGTGAGTTTTCCCCCAGTACCTGCTGAAACAGAATCAGTTATACTTGTTGGGCATATATTCCTTTTCCACCACTTCCATGGTCAGTAACCTGGTTAGACCCCCCAGTGGAGGTATACACTAATGACAGCTTTTGGATACTTGGTTCTACAGATGATAGAGGCCCGTCTCATCCCCAAGAGGAGGGAACAATTATGAATATTTCGTTGGGATTTGAGCATTTAACTATTTGCTTGGGAAAAGCCAATGGGTGTTTACCTGCCAGTCATCAATCTTGGCTGGCAATAGTGCCTGAATGTAACATCTCTGTGGCACAATTATATATGCTTTCTGATCTGAGTATTTATTACAATGATTATGCTCCTGTAACCAAAGTTTACAACCCTCAAAAACCTATCTGTATAGTGGATTGGACATGGTCAGAAAAAATGAAGGTATTTGCTTGGGAAGATTGTATTGCAGGACAAGCCAAGGTGTTGTGTAATGATTCATATGGAGTCATTATTGATTGGTCCCCTAAAGGGGCATTTATAAGGCTCACCTCTCAATCTGTAGGTAATGGTCACCATGCATCTAAAGAAAATGATCAGATGGTAGACACTATAAAAAGTACAGCAAAAGTTCCTATTATTTGGACATATGGTGGTATGATGGAACCTCAACCCCAAATGATATGACCTGCTGTAGGAGCTAAACATAAGGAGTTGTGGATAATATTAATGGCACTGAAAAAGATAAAGATTTGGGAAGGGAAATACACTAAGCCAACCCAATATAATCCTAATTACATGTTAGAATTGGTTCACAATGATTCAGTCTGGATACAGAGTTGTGTCTGTCCTCCCTTTCTGCTTGTAGTGAGTGATTTAAAACTTGATCTCCCTAATCATCATGTGACTGTCAAGAATGTGATTGTTTTCTTGTGTGAATTCTTCCTTGTATAATACTGATCATTCTGTCTTAGTGGTAAGAGCCTGAGAAGGAGTATGGATACCTGTAAACCTTTCCCATCCTTGAGAAGCCTCTCCTTCTGTGCATATTATTACTGAAATTCTTCAAAAGATTTTGAGGCACTCTCGGGGTTTCATTGCTACTTTAATTTTAATCATTATGGGATTGATTGCTGTCACAGCTACTGCCATGGTAGCTGGAGTTGCTTTATCAACACAGTACAAACAGCAGACTATGTAAATAATTGGCAGAAAAAATCTATTTTGCTGTGGAATTCCCAAACTAATATATACCAGAAATTAGCTAACCAGATTAATGATCTCCACAAACTATCATATGGTTAGGAGATTGTGTAGTTAGTTTAAAATATAGAATGCAGTTACAATGTGATTGGAATACTTCTGATTTTTTGCATTACTCCTCACCTCTATAATGAAACAGAGCATGAGTGGGAA
>JAKGGE010001941.1:0-20849 GCA_023748175.1 Hoolock leuconedys | reverse complement strand
CTTCCCAAGCGGCCCAGATTTGGCCGGTCAGAGGCGTTCCTCACCTCCCAAAGACCGTGGGTGGTCGGGCAGAAGCTCCCTCCAATTCCCAGGCGTTGGGTGGCCGAGGGCAGGCTCTTCGCTTCCCAGACTGGGTGGCCGGGCAGAGGCGCTCCTCACTTCCCAGGCGGTGGGAAGCCGAGCAGTGACTCACTTCCCAGGCAGTTGCAGCCAGGCAGGGCACTCCCTCACAGATGGGGCAGCGGGTAGTGGGGTGCTCCTCATTTCCCAGGCGATGGGTGGCCAGGCAGTGGCTCACACTTCCCAGGCAGTCATGGTCTGGGAGAAACTCCTCACCTCCCAGGCCAGGCTGACGGGCAAATGCATCCTGCCTCCCAAAGATGGTGGGGCCGGGCCAGGCTCCTCACTTCCCGAGGGAGTGGGTGGCCCGGGCGAGGCGCTCCCTCCACCCTGGCGTGGCGGGCAGCTCTCCCTTCCCAAACAATGGGTGGGCCGGGCAGTACGTCACTTCCCAGGCGGTGGGTGACCCAGAAATGAGGAAATAAGTACAAATCCACACTCAAGGGGAGGTTAATTTCCCACCCTCTAGAGGACGATTAACCAACAATTTGTGCACCTGTGTTAAAACCACCACATTAATTAATAAATAATTTGGGGTTACTTTGAGTCTATGCAATGGCTTTTTCTTTATAAAGTCTCCACACTTTTAGCTTTCATCGTGCATTTGTGCATAGTATACTTACTACAGTTGATTACATCCTCATGAGTGATTTTCTATATTTCCTAATTCCTTCCATGACATAAATTGGGGTGAGCAATTAGATGTCGATCTTCCAGATCTTGGAATACTTCATTTATTTTTATTATCTACAGTATGCATGATAAAATTACAGTGCAGAATGATATGGCTTTAAAATAATTTACCAAAGTGTTTATTCCAACTACTCCATGCCAACTTTTACAACTTCTTTCTATGTGGTGAAACCACTGGCTCCCCATGATCATATAATTTATTTCTTATTTTCAGTTCAGGTATGTATACAAACCATTTTAGGTGCTGGCCCATATTCCTGTGAAACAAAGAGATTATTGATGGATTAGAGGGATTTATTTTATCTTTAACCTTTGAATATGGTTAAGAATACTCTTTCCAAAGTTGTAAGATCAAAACATCCCTTTTATTGCCTTTCTGTTGCTTATGGTTTTACCTTTACAGGAGGAATGCCAGCCATGAGGACTCCACTGAGTAAATAGCTTTGTGGCTGTTCTTTCACTTTCCTGGAAATGCGTTTATGATCCATTCATGTTGACACATAAAATCAATAATGGGATCTTTTTATTACTTAGTGATGTTTCATTGTGGATGTACCACAATTTATACAAATATCCTAGAAGGACATTTAGGTTATTCAGTTTTAGTGTGCACAATTAAGGCTACTATAATCTCTCCTTATAATTTTTGGTGTACATATATAGTTCACTTGGATGAAAATCTGGAGATTTGAATTCCCTCAGTCTTATGATAAACATATGTTTGTGTGTATTGTGTTGTATACATTGCGTATAGGTTTCCCTTTAAAAGTAGATAAAATTATTTTTCTAAATCGGTGACATTTTAACTAGAATAAAACATAAAGTGAGCATTTGATTTACTCTATAATCACAATGTTTTATAGATATCAGTATTTTTGTTATTTTATTTATTGTATTTATTATTTTTACAGCACTTGTTTTCGCCATTTTAATAAGGTTTATAATTATCTTAGTGTGATTTGATTTTGTATTTTCTTGTGACTAATGATGCTGAGCATAATTTCCAATATTTATTTTTCTACATAAATATCGATTTCTTGATGAAATGTCTCTTCAGATAGTCTATTCATTTATTATTTGGCTTATTGTTTTTTGTTGTGTATTTAGGGTTTGTTTGAGTTTGTTTTTCTTAATAGTCTGATATGTGTTTTTAGCAAGGATACATAATTTGCAAATATTTTCCCAATTATATAGCCTCTTTTTAAATGTAACACTTTCTTTTAAAGACATGGGCACTAAATTTAAGGTTTAATTTGATAAAATTATTTTTATACAGCGAAAGCTCTTAAAATAAAACATTTTTTCTTATGGATAATACTTTTGAAGTAATATATCAAATTCAATATCTTCACCACATTTCTTATAACTTCTTATACAATTTTATAGTTGTACATTTTATACTTATGTTTACAATCAATTTGAGTTCAGTATAAACGCTGTAGAGGTATAAGTTAAGGATGTTTGTTTTTTTTGTTTTCTATTTTCGTATTGTACTTTTTTTAACTGTCCTATGAGATTTTAGTAAGAGTTATTCCATCTCTACTTCAGTAAATTAATACTTTGCATCTTGTCATAAATGCTGTGTTCACTGTATGTGCTTGGAGGTGTATTTCTGGGGTCTTTATTTTAGTTCTTTTTGATTTATAGTGTATTCCCCATTGTTGTTCGCCATAGATTTAACTATAAGTAACTTCTTGCTTATGAAGGCCTACAGAAGGACAGTGGTGTCCTGAAAATTATTTTGGTAAGGGGTGTGCTGTTTTGGTTCTTTGAGGATGGGTCTGGCTCTGTCATTGGGCTGGAGTGCAGTGTGATCTCGGCTCACTTGCAAACTCCATCTCCTGGGTTCCGCCGTTCTCCTGCCTCAGCCTCTCAGGTAGCTGGGACTACAGAGGCATGCCTCCTGCAGCCAGCTAATTTTTTGTATTTTTAGTAGAGGCGAGGGGTTTCACCCGCATTGGTGCACCGATCTCCTGACCTCGTGATCCACCTGCCACCGGCCTCCCAGTGCTGGGATTACAAGGCAGGCCACTTTTTGCCACCCAGCCTGGTTCTTTACCTTCCAAGATACATGCTTTAAATTAGTTATTCCTTTTATGAAAATATTGCAGCAATTTTGGGCAGGTTCATTAATCCCCTCTGGATCAAATTGGAGACTAGTGACATAATGTAATCTTATGTTACTTTCCTATCCACAAATGGTATATTTTTCTGTATTTATTTAAATCCTCAAGTTCTTTTTTTAAATATTGTGTAAAGACTTATTATATATTTTTTTTCTTACAGATTTGTAGAATGGATAAATGAGACATCTGGGTTTGGGGAAAATTTTTTATTTTAAGAATTCAATTTCATTAATAATTATAGGACAGCTCTAGTTCCATCTGTGTTTTTTTGTTAAGTTTCTTAGGAGGGAGGGAGAACCCAGGATGGGTGGAATGGGGAGACTCCATGATCATTCCTCTCCTTTTCTGAACATAGTTATCAATATCTACCTGAGGAAAGAGACGTGGCTAAAGCCAGGACAAAGAGATCAGGTCAGACCCTCATGGTGCCTGGTTTTAACTATGTGTCACTGAGGAAGGAGGGGTGGAAAGGATGGGGCCAGTGGGCCTTGGATGGTTGGGATGTACCCCTCCCTCCGCACCCTGGAAACAGAGGCATGAGATTGCAGAAGAGCCTGTCTCTGGGTGGCAGAGGAGGAGGGGGGCTATAGCAATTTTGGGAGCATCTGTTGTGAACAGCAGAGGGTGGGGCAGTTGCTATTCTGTTGGAGCAAGAGGAGAAACCAGACCAGAGCTTAACTGTGCATGTCACAAAGTGGGCATTTTAAGCCAGCCAGCCAAGAAATCCCTTGTCCAGCCAGTCTAGACTTGTGATTTCTAGCTCCACCAAGGGCAAAAGTGCCCTGGGTCTCTAAGAAATAAACTTAGAGGCCAATCTAGGCCACAAGGACTGCTTTCTAGTGTACTAATGTGGGTCTCTTAGGGCTGAAATGGGCCCAGAACCAGTCTGAACTGGGTGTGTGGGGGGGAACATTCTACTAGGGAACCCTCCAGCTAGAGGCAACTAGAGAGTATTCCATTTCATACCTCTACATTAACCAAAACTACGCAGCTCGTGGCTCCAAAGAGACCCTTCTTTCTGCTTGAAGAGAGAGAAAAGTGGGACTTGTCTTTACATCTGAATACCAGCTAGACCTTTGAAGTGGGATGGGCACTAGTCCAGGTCATGAGATATCTCTTTTCAGGCCCCTAGTTCCCAGATGACATTTCTAGACACCTGCAGCTGGGCCAGAGGGAACCTGCCATATGAGAGAGAAGGACATAGTCCTGGCATTTATCCCCTTCTAGCTGAAGAGCCCTTGGGACCTGAAGACAATCAGCAGCAATAAACGGGCACTATGTCCAAGGGACTTTGGGTGAACCTCTGGACTTACTCACTTCAGTTGAGTATCAGGTACATTCCCTTGTTGTGGCTATGAGGAAGAAGCTATGGCTTCTGCTTGAGGAAAACAGAGGAAAAGTCAAGTGGACTTGTCTTACCTTTAGGTACCAACATAGCTGGGAGGGTAGAGCATCAAGTGGGATCTTGGGGTCCTTGATTTCAGGAACTGAGTCTTGGACAGTATCTCTAAGATCTTCCATGGGCCACAGGGGGGAACCCTGCCTGAAGAGAATGGAGTCCCAGGCTGGGCAGGCATTTATCACCAGAGACTGACTTAAGGCCCTTGGGGGGCGTGAGGGGGTGTGACGTGAAGTGAGGTAGGAATTCCTCACTTAACCTGGGGTGGCAGTGGCTATGGGGGGAGGAGAGAGTGGAAGGGAAGAGATCTTGTGGTTTGGAGGTGCAACTCAGCCACAGTGCAATCGAACACCAGGTAGACTTCTAAGATTTTTAGCTGCAGTGCAAGCCTGGATAGCCTCTGGGTCCCACCTGTGGGCCCCTGGGGATGCTTGCCGCACAGAGGAACCCTGAGCCTGGATGGCTTTGTCACCTGCTGATTGTAGAGCCATGGGCCTTGAGCAAACATGGAGTGGTGTGGGGAGTGGTTGCAGCAGACTAACCGAGACCCAGTGTTATGCTAGATTTAAGGTTGTGCTTACAGTCATAATGGTGGTGCACCACAAGGGTGCTTCTGTCCCATCACCTCCAGCTTTGGGTGAAATCCAGGAAGGAGAGGGAGGAGAGAGAGAGAGAAGGAGAGAGACAGGGAAGGGAGACTCCATTTGTTTGTGAGAGTAAGGGGAATGGAACAGAGTCTTTACCTGGTAATCAGGAGAATTCTCCTGGATTTTGTCCACTATCATCCAAGGAGCAGTACCCATCTACAAAACCTAGGGAACCACAGCATTGTGGGATTAAGGTGTCCTCTAAAGTAGATTACAGCTTAGGTCCGCAACACCCAAATCATTTCAAATATCAAGAAATACAGAAGGGAAGGTATAAACAAGCCCAGATATTGAGACTACAATAAAATGCAATTCTTCATTGCCCAGACACTTTGAAGGCATCTACTAGCATCCAACACCATCCAGGAAACATCACTCACTAGAATTAACTTCAAATGAGAAGCGAGAGACCAATCTCTTGAAGAAACAGAGAGAATGCGTGACCTTTCAAACAAAGAATTCAAAATAGCTTTAATGACCAAGGGAAGCTCAAATAAATTCAATATAACACAGAGAAGTAATTCAGAATTAGATGAATTTAATAAAGAGATTAAGAATAAGAAATGAAAAAAACAAAGCAGAAATTTGGGGAGCTAACATATGCAACTGCCATACTGACAAATGGATCAGAATATTTAATGGCAAGAATTGATAAACAGAAAAATAATTAGGGGAGCTCGAGGGCAACTATTTGAAATATACAGTCAAGAGGAGACAAAAGAAAAAAAAAGAATAAAATAATAGAGAGGGACACATACAGAATCTAGAAAACTTAATACTCAAGGGAGCAAATCTAAGGGTTATTGGTCTCAAAGAGGAGGTAGAGAGAGAGAAAGAAGACAGGAGTAGAAAGTTTAGGTAAGTGATAGCAGTTGCTAAAACTACAGAGATATTAATATCCAGAAACGAGAAGGTTGTAGACACCAAACAGATTTAACTCAAACAAGACTACCTTAAAGCATTTAATAATCAAACTCTCAAAGATCAAAGAGATAAAAGAAAAAGACCTAAAGCAACCAGAGAACAGACACAAATAACATACAATGCACTGGGGCTCAATATGCAGCAGCCAGACTTCTCAGTGGAAGCTTCTTACGAATTTCAGAGGAGAGAGTAGGATAATGTTCTCCTTTAGAGTGTTGAAGGAAGGAAATGTTTACCCTAGAATAACATATCTGGTGAAAATATCCTCAAAACATGAAAGGGAAATAAAGACTTTCCAGGACAAACAAAAGCTGAGGGATTTCATCAACACCCGAACTGTCCTACAAGAAATGCTAAAGGTAGTATTTCAGTTAGAAAGTAAAGGACATTAATGAGCAGTAAGTAATTACCTGAAAGTACACTGGTAATGGTAAGTATACAGAAAAACACAGAATATTACAACACTATAGCTGTGGTCTGTAAACTACTCTAATCTTAAGTGGAAAGATTAAATGACGAACCAATCAAAAATAATAAATATGACAGCTTTTCAAGACATAGACAGTATAATAAGATATAATTAGAAACAACAAAATGTTAAAAAGTTGGGATAAAGTTAAGGCAAATAATTTTTACTAGTTTCCTTTTTGCTTGCTTAAAGTTTGTTTATGCAAACAGCATTATCAGGTTAAAATAATAGGTTATAGGGTGAGTATTTGCAAGCCTCATGATAACCTCAAGCCAAGAAACATACAATGAATACAGAAAAAATAAAAATCAAGAAAAAGTTGATTCCATATTTTTGCAATTGGGATTTTTGCAGCAATAAATATATGCATGCAAGTGTGTTTTTGATATAACAATTTTTTTTTTCTTGCGTTGAGTATACCCAGTAGTGGGATTACTGGGTGAGCTGATTGGATCTTTCAGTTCTTTTGAGAAATCTTCAGGCATTTTCTCATAGGGGGCTGTACTAATTTACATTTCACTAGCAGTGGATAGAACTCCTTTTCACCACATCTCTAAGAACATCTATTTTTTGCTTTTAATAATGGCCATTCTAGGCATGAGTGGAGATGGTATCTCATTTACCTTGGTTTTAATTGCTCCATTTCCACAGTGATTAGTGATGTTGAGCATATTTTCGTAATGATTTTGCCATTTGTATATCTCTTTTTTTGAAAAATGTCAGTAGCAATTTGTCCTTTTAATTGGATTATTTATTTTCCTTGCTCCATTTGGGTTTCTTAGATTCTAGATATAAGTTCTTTGTCAATGCATGGATTGCAAATATTTTCTCCATTATCTAATTTTACTCTGTGGTTATTTGTTTTGCTCTGCAGAAACTTTTCTAGTTCAATTGGGTCTTTTTTTTTTCATTGTTTTTTATTTTGTTGCATTTGCTTTTAGGGTGTAATGTAATAATTTACATAATTACTTTTTCCTCTAAGCACTGGATTTATCTTAAGCTCAGAGGGTTTAAAAATATTGTATTTTACTTTTATTTACATCAAACTAATTTTAATTTTTCTTGACATGTCCTCTTTGACCCTGTAGGTTACTTTGGAATTGAATAATTTAATTTCTAACTATTTTAAGAATTTTCTAGCTATATTTCTGTTGTTGATTCCTATTAATTTTTTGTTTGGTGACTAAAATTAATTCCTTATGATTAATTTCCATTAAATTTGCCAGTATTTGTTCTATTGCTACATAATATGAACTATTTGGATCAATGTTCCTTAGCCACACTTTAAAGGTTGCATTATTCTTTTGTTGCTTGTGGAGTGTTCTATGAATGTCAGTGTGGTCAGGTTGCTAATGATTATTATCTAGGTTGCTATAAAACTTACTGATTTTCTCCCTACTTCTTCTACCAGTGCAGTAAAGAATTATGGAAATCTCAACTGTTATTATGGATGCATCTATATCATTAATCCCACAACTGTATGCATCATATATAAAGCTGTTCCAGGATACCCACAGCCAACATGGTAGGGAAACCCCATCTGTACTTACTAAAATAGAGGTAAGCAGCATGGTGTTGTGCATCTGTAGTCCCAACCCACTTGGGGAGACTGGGGCCAGCAGAGATCGCTTGAACCCTGGGAAGCAGAGGGTTGCCTAGAGTAGTCAAATAGGTCAAATTCCTCTATGTCTAAAGGTCACCATACAAAAACCCACAATTGGCCTTTTAGCAATTCATTTGAATTGCTGGTTTGATATTCTCACACCAGCTTATATGTTGTCTGGCGCTATCTGCTCCAGCAAGCAACCCTCAGGTCTTGTAAATTCCAGCAGGTGCCTGTCTCTCCCACAGATTGTAGAGTTAGCTATTTTGCCTCCAACCCCTCAGTTTTCTGATGGATCCCAGAGAGTGAACTGATTTTCTTTTGTCCAAATTTCTTTCTTGTTGTAATGGGCAGGTATTACTCTTGCTTGTTCTTTTTTTTTGCATGTCTGAGGTAAAAATAATTAGTATATGTAAAATAATATGTAACTCCAATTAAAACTAGAATTCAGAAAGCAGAGAAAAAATGATTTTATATCTCTGGTGGGCTGTACTGTAAGAACAAACACAACTGCAAAATAAATCTACTAGGCTTCAGTAGTAGGTTTGTGCAAGAGTAGTGTGGGTTATTATTTTGAGATTTATTCTATGAGCATATTGTTGTGATAAATTGATATATTAATGTTGGTAAGAACCAAGAGATTTCTGTATTATGAGATCAAGAATTAATACAAATAATTTTTTTTTAAAACAAGGAAAAAATTTTGCAATGTTAAATCTAGTTAGATGTCAATGCAGACTCAGATATTTATACATTATAAATGTAAATATATAGATTTTTCTAATTCTATCCAATGATGTGTTTTTGGGGCACTTCAAGGTATCTAATCCAGTTATTTTGTTTCTAAATACAATTATTTTTCTAGGAGTTACTTAGTGTATAAGAAATTGGATTTTACTTCCCTGGTTGTGTGCGGAAGATACATCTACTCAGGCATCTTGCTTGGCGGCTAGAGAGCAAGATTCAAACACTAATGAGGGTAATATCTAAAGAGCAAAATAAACTGTAATTTGAAAGGACAAATAGACACTGGGCATATTTGGGCAAGACTATGATTGTATTCAAATTATTTGGTAAGTCCGCTGGAATGGGACCACATTGTCTCAAAATGCTGGCCCGCCACAAGGTTGTAAATTCTGTTATAAAGCAACAATGTACCTTTTAAAATAGAGAATATCATACAGTATTTACCAGCAAACAAATGGAATTTTGCATCAACAATTTTGGAACGATCTATGCTTGCTTGTACAACACAATGAAGGAACCGCTATACCAAATACCATTTTATTTTTTGCGGAAGAATGTTTGGATATGGAAACTTGATCCATTAGTAAATAATTTTACATCTAGAATATGATTTGATTAATTATACAAAAAGAATAATGGACTTGAAGCCTCAAAATCAATATCTTGAGAGGCTCATGGGCAATGTTCTAGCTGTGAAGAGATTAGGGAACCAAATAAATAGAATTCACAACTTGTAACATTATCTGGGTCAGAAATTTTTTAAGGATGATAAAACCACTTTTAGGGTAATGAGGAAGACTTGAGTGTGGATTTAGAGTGGTGACAACAGAATTTAACTATGAAATGTTAGAGGTGTGATACTACTGTGATTATATGGGAAGGTTACTTTCTTATTCTAAGAAGGCACATGCTGGAGGTATACAAAGGCAGAATATAATACAATTTACTTACGAAACACCATACACACATCCCACATATACACATGTGCATTATATATGCAGTTAATGGTGTCGGATTAAAGTTTACAAATGGTGACTCTAGGTTAAGAGTAAATGCTTGTATGAAAAGCCCCTGTCTTTGGAATTTTTTGTATAAAGATAAAATTCTCAAAAAAAAGTCTAGGAGATAAAAATCACTGTAAAATATGCACAATGAAATGAAAACAAGATAACTGTGATTAAATGACAAATATATTGTACAGAATACCACTTTTTTCCACAAGAGGTAAAACATATAAGGCACTAAAATCTGACTAAGATATTGGAATAATTATTTATATATGTGCTAACTAATGTTTTGGGCATATTTATTTTGTTTTAATAATGAAATGAAGATTACGTATTTTGTGTTTACAAAACAATGTATTCTGATGAGATAGTCGCATTCTCTATCCCACTACGCGTTAGTCTTGAATTACAGGAAGTAAGTTATTTTAACCATTTTCTGTTTTAATTTTTTCTTCACTATTTCACTGTGATACCCTGGAATGTAATTCTTATGGTTCCTATTGGCTTTAGCTAGATACATAGAATCAAGAAGACCTAAAGTACAACACAATTCATTAAACGTAGCGAAAGCCATTACATTATCAGCAAGATTTAAAATATTATTTTTTCTGCATGGGCACATAAGCAGAGGACTCAAGGTTAGAGGAGGTAGCGAAGGTTAACATGCAAGATAAGTAATACAAAGCTGTGACTGGTGTGAAATTAGCCCATAAGCTACAGAATTGTGTGCAGTACAAGCGACTTCTCAGGAGCAGGTCCTCATTAAGTGTCTTGCAGATTCAGTGGTAAAAGTGCAGCTGAAGTTTAAGATGTTTTATATGATTAATAATAGATTTTAATGCCCAAGGCATTTATCGGTGACTTTTTTAAATTTCTGGTTTCTCTTTCTCTTTCTGTTCTAGCCAGCCTCTGTCAAAATAAATTTTCAAAGTCTCTCTACTAAGGTCAGCTGGCCTCAGTTTCACAGGCAGTAAGCTCCAATGAACAAGTTTTATCAATTATCAATCCCTCCTGTACATTCATTCAGAATTTCATCCCTGCCTAAAATTGCACCATGTATTGTGCACAAGACAGTAGTTCCTATGTGTAGCCCTCTGGGATCATCCACAGGAAACGCTGTCAGAATAGAGAATTTCATGGGCTCACTCGAATAAACTGAATCAGTAAATCTGGAGATAGGCTCAGCAGTCTACACTGTAACAAGCCATTTGTATGAGTTCTGATGTACAAAGATAATTGGCAGCACATTGCAAAGAAGACTATATGTATATGTTCACATATCTGGCACCTATATATATCTGAAGGAGGTGTGTGGGGTGTGTGTGTGTGTGTGTGTGTGTGTGAAGAGTAAAGCCAGATTCTAACCTGAGAATATGGTTTCTTCATGGAAAATACGAGCTTTTTTTAAATGATTCAGCAGTGGACTTGCAGCCGCATAGAGATTTGGTTACCCATATACAATTTTCAATAAAACTTGGTATAGCCAGAGCAGTGACTTCCAGACTGGGGCTGGCCCTCGTACAGGTCCGCATAATTTAGTGATGAAAATCTATTCCTGATTACCTCTGTTTCAGCGGGGATCAAGACTTATTCTGACTTCAGTGTATTGGTGTGGCCTTGCCCTCTTGTTTCTCTTGTGCTTGCTGTTTTTTTCCTTTTGCAGGTTCCACCTGGGTCCACTGTTATGGAAATGGTGGTGATGGTGACTGTCCAAGACTTTCCCGCTACTATCTAGTTTCCCCCCAAATGAGTTCCAGCAGCAACTTAGATTTGTCCAAAATCTTGCTTTGTTACAAGATTGAAGAAAAGGTAACCTGCACACTACCCTTAATTCCCTGTGCCAGAGATTTGATTTCCTAGTAAATGTTACACTAGAAATGGAATTCAGATTTTTTAGAACTCAAAATGTGGCACTCATTCCTCCTACTTTTCCTCACTTTTTGACTTTTTTAGCCCTATACCTAGTAATGTTTCTTTCTCTATTTGCTCATCCTCTATATACTATTATATATAATTTTGATTTAAATATTCATTTACAGTGTACTTAACACATTACAAATAGGTGTGTAAATAAATATCTATGTATACTTAAAGACAGCCTTCATTTTAAATTAGATTTGTAGATATATTAGGGTTCTCTGGAAAATGGGAACTGATATAATACACATATGTGTGTGTCTGTGTGTGTGTGTATATATATGTATGTATATGTGCTTATATGAATGTATGAGGGAGTTAGGTGGCGGAGGAAGGAAAATTTATTATGAGGGGATTGGTTCACATATGAAAATTAAACTGACTGAGACATCCCAAGTTAGGCGGTAGGCAGAGCTGGAGAACCAGGAGACAATGGTGTTATTTCAATCTCAGTTGAGGGCCTGCAAACTTAAAGAGAGATAGTAGGGTGCTGATTCGTTTTCAAGGTGAACAGATTCAAGATCCAAGAGACTGAGTATTTCAGTTTCAAGAGCCTGAGACAGGAAGAGACTTATGTCCCAAGCTGAGATAGGTAGGAAGGGTCAAGTCTTACTCGGACTTTTTTTTGTTCTATTCCAGCTCTTCAAGCTGACTGAATGGGCCCACCCATACTGGAAGCAGAGGGAGGTGATCTGTTTGTACTCAGTCTACTGATTCAGGCATTGAGTGCATCCAGAGTACCCTCACGGACACTTGGAATATTTGTCAGATATCCCTGGTCACTTGCTTTGGCCAGGCCAAGGCTGATTATATATAAAAGATTAACCTTCACAACACATAATCAAATGCAATTAATCTCTGTGTTTGAAAAATTCCACTAAAGAATAATACATTACCTTCATTTAAAGAGAAAATCTTCATAAAGCACCATTACTATTTCTTTAACTACAAAACACTATAGTCTAGAGAGAGAGAAAGATCACTTGCACTTCCTGTTTTGTGTTCCTGGGCAGATGTTTTATTTTATACTATTGTAATTTTAAAACTATATCTGGAGTAGGTCAGTGGAAATCAAAAGATATCTGGGATAAATTCATTAAAAGAACAAGAAGCTAATCAATATCCACGTTTTGTTTCCCACCCATTTCTATAGCGATATGGGTTTTGTAATTTCTATGGATTTAGCGTTTTACCTACACTTAACTAGTGTTTCGGCTAAAATATTTGGAGAATCTTGGGTGTTTCTTTGAAGACATCAGTTTTTTTCTACTCTGTGCAATTATCACTAGTTACATAATGTATCACAACAAAAAAATAAAGGTTATATTTTATAATGGAATTAAAATAAAATGAAGAGTTCCTTTTAAAAGAGCAACACATGTGTGGAACAACTCCAGGAAATGATTCGCATTTATTCTGGGGTATCCTGCCATGTGGATCTGGGACACTCCTGGAGCTATCAGCCTTCATTGCACTAAACCACCAGGACTGCATTTTCTCTCTGCCATAAACATATTCCTTTTTCTTGTTGCCAGGGCTCTTACTGACTTTAAAGAGAGAGGAAGTAAGAGAAGGCTTTCTTCATTTCTTGAAAACTGGAGGCAGAGGTGCCTTTTCAGCATTTAACAATACAAAGAAGGAGGAGAAGGAAGAGTCATGCTTAAACCTTGTAACTAGTTGCAGGAAAAAAAACATTACATCAAATAGGAGCTAAGATACTTTCAGGCACTTTAGTTACTATACATATATAAAACAAGCGAGGAAAGAATATGTTAACATGCGTTTTATTTTCTGCTGTTATTTTAATTACAGACCTCTATCCAAGAGACAAATGGAACTTTATTGGGTAAAATTAAGTTGCAGAGTAGCAGGCTCATCTACTCTGTTTCTTCTGAAAGGGCCTCCTGTATAGTTATAAGTTAATGGAAACAATCACTTTATTCTGAGTGCTGTTAAAAGTACCATTAAGGGTCCACAGAATTTACTTATGGATCTTATCTTCACAAGGAGAGAGATCCACAAGTAATGAGGCTCAGGAACTGGTGAGAGGAATTAAAGATGATATAATATTCTCTCCTCTTGGATATAAGAATGTTCAATGAATGTTGTATATCATTTGCTATTATTGTTGGTGTTACCATTTTACCACCTTTGGAGACCTGTAAAGCCATACCAATGCATACGCCGCAAACGTACCTGTGCACAGCCAAAACAATGGCAGGAACAACAATAACAAAACCCTACTCATTTGTTTATACTCATCTAGCGTGAAAAGATTCCTCTTATTGATCATGAGGATTGATATACTAATATACACCTGAGTAAATTATAATGTCATTTCTCATTCTTCCACCCATAAGAATTGCAAGGACTATGACAATTAAAGGTGAAACTTTCACTTTCTTTTTTAATACCTCAAAAAGAAGAATAAGCAAAAGGTTTAGAAGTTAGAGAGTCCAAGGTTTGAATCTCAGCTCCTGGCCTTCAAATCTGTATTCTGAGTTTGGTATACTTGTATGTGTGTAAAATGGGGCGAGGAGAATCTATGTCATATTTTTTTCTTCCCAAGGCATGCCTCTGGGAAGTTTGAAATCAGTAACCATGGATTTGAATTCAGCAAAATTTCCATTGAATTTTTTCATATGAAGATCAGGGGATTAGGGTCAGATAATCTCCTTCATGGCTCCTTCTAACATATGTAATTGTTATACAGAGATTCCCTAAAGTTTCTAGTAATGAATGGCCATGGTGTATAGAATTCCATTATCTGGACATGTGTTTTGTTTTAAAATTTCTCCAGTGATGTGCCACCTTTGCTTTTGTTTAATATCTTGTAGACTGCCAGAGTTCAGTGAGTGTAAAACTTGATCCTTATGAATTTAAGCCACTTTCATCCCCATGGAGTTTAAGAGTCAAAGTGAGGATTCTGCCAGATGCTAACATATGTGTACAGCTCAATGTTCAGAGTAAAGGAACCAACCACAGAATGGGTTTTCAGACCTATTCTGAGACACTCTCAGTTAAAACTCCATAAATCCTGAGCGGTAGTCATCAAGATTCGCGTCCTAAACGTCTTGGCAGCCACCTTTTCTCAAAGGCTTATCCCATTTCTGTTTTTCTTTCCTCAGGACAAACAAACAAAAGAAACGAAATTCTCTCTGGATCCTTTGAGGGAAGGCCTGGAACCATTTTAAGTTTGCATTTTGTGATCCTTTTTACTTATCATAGTGAAGAGAATGTACCCAGATAATGCACAGCTTCCTAAAGAGGAGCATCCACATTATTCTCTATCATTATGGCTCAAGTCAGAATTAGTAGCACTAGACATAGAGGTATTTGGCTTATATATAGAAAAAAAATGGGACTTTATTAGGCTACTCTCCACTTTGATTGCTTTGAGAAACCCTACACTTAGCCACTATCGAGATCCCTTTAAGTCACTCTCTTCCTACATCACTTCTTTTCTTGTACATGTTACAGAGTATGAATTCCCAATCTTTATACGTTCTTAAAGTGCTGTCATTTTGGCTGATCACCATTCTCACTGGACTCACCAGCTCATTTCAAGGCAGCATCTTTACTTATTTCTGGTATGTAGAGAATGAGTCACTGGAGCAGTTTCAAATATGTTGACACTCTTCTGGCTGAGTGCATTTTTAGTGCTTCAGGAGAGTGTTGAGGGTCTCTTCCGTGGATAGAGTAGAGGATGGATGAATAAATTGTATATGCTATCTTATCTCAGCCATTTTTTATTTTCCTTAAGTTTTTTGGCTTCTATTTTCATGTGTGTGTTTTAAGATGGAATTTTTTCATCAAAATTTTACTTAGTGTAGTTCTTTGAATACAGTTTCATTCAACCAATTATACAAAATTAAAACTGTCAGCTTCCAGGTGTATCAATTTTTACAATTTCTTTCCTGTAGTATATTTCCTTTGGACTTGCCTAACTCTCAAGTCAATTTCCCTTATTCCCTTGATGTTTTGTTGATTAATTGTTAGAAATATCTTACCAATTGTTGGTGTGCAGATTTTTGCTACCTGGGTTGGACTTTGAAGTTGGTTGCTGGAAGTGTAGTGAGGATCTGATTTGATTATGGAATTGGGTGGGAATAATACCAAGGAGCGTGCAGAAAAGAGGAGAAATTTCAGATCATTGATAGTAATGTTGGGTGGGCAAAACATCCACGACCTAGGGCTGTAGGGGTCAAGGGAAATGAAATACATAAATTCATAGGAACAGAGCATGATGATGGTTTCCCTGGCTACTTTTTTCTACAATTATCTAGGCGAAACTTGTAAATAGCCATTTGCGTATGAAGAAGTCCTAGCTCTTGATTTAAGAGAATTAAATATTTCAGTTTATGTTATTTTCTTTAAAAATATTAAGCTATCTAAATTGACTCAGGTTTCTATAACCAAGATACCCTTAGCCTGATTTACTTTGACAAGAGAATTTATTTTCTCACAGTTCTGGAGAGTGTAAGGAAGCCAAGAGATGGGGCTGGCAGCAAAGTCCAATTGGGAGCTCTCTTTTCTGACTTATAGATGACTGCTTTTTTTGTATATTTCTCACACAGTAAGAGAGAGAGAGAGAGAGAGAAAGTGCTCTGGTATCTCTATTTATAAGGACACTAATCTCATAGCAATGGGAATTTCACCCTCCACCTAAATCTAATTACCTCCCAAAGGTTTTATCTCCACATACCATTATATTGGGGGCTAGTGCTTCAACATATTATTAATTTAAAGGGGACAGAATTCAATTTTATTGTATAAAGCAGCAGCCAGTCCCAACAACATTTGGTAACACCAAGACCAGTTTCATGGGAATAATTTTTCACCCAGGATCCCTCTGAGGGGAGGGGGAGGGTAGATGGTTTTCAGGATGAGCTGTTCCCGCCTCAGATCATCAGACATTGAAAGTCCAGGTTCTCATAAGGGCACTCAGTACCTACATCCCCCCTGCATGCACGGTTCTGACAATTCCTCACTCCTGGCAGTTCTGGTACACACCACTAATCTGACAGGGAGGGGTAGAGCTCAGGCTGCAGTATTACTTTTTTCAGCTCATGGGCAGTTCACCTCCCTTCTGTGCAGCCTAGCTCTAACAGACCATGGACAGGTATCAGTCCATGGCCTTGGGAGTTAGGGAATACCTGATGTATAAGATATATTTACATTACAGCATTTTAATAGAAGTAATCCAACCTTGTAACCACTCCCACGATCAAGATGGGACAAATCTCTTATGTATGACGTTCTTATGTCCTTCTGCAGTTGATGCATCTCCCTACCTTTGAATTCCTTAGAACCACTGCTCTACTTTGTCTTTATAGTTAGTTGTCTTTTCTTATGTTTTATATAAGTAGAATCATATAATAGTCTTTTGTGTCTTACTGTTTTAATTTAGCATATGTGGCCAGAATACTTATATTTCATTTATATTTACTTAAGTATTTACTATTCCATAGGCTTAAGGAATCTGATTTGTGTGTCCATTCTACTTATCCATAAAGGAAAGAAATAGCTGAGACTGGAAAGATTTATAAAGCAAAGAGGTTTAATTAGTTCACTGTTCTACAGAAATGCTTTAACAAGAGCATGGCTGGGGGAGACCACGGGGCTTTACTCATGGCTGAGACAGGAGATCAGAACAGGCATGTCTTCACGCTGGCTGGACAAAAGCTGAAGGGGAGAGAGAGAGGAGAGGTGGGGGGCTCACAGACCCAGCAAAATTTGTGGGGAACTCTATCATAGGAACAGCATCCAGGGAAATCTGCGCCAGTCCAGTCCACCTCCTGGAGCCCCACCCCCCAACGTGGGATTACATTTGACGCTTGCATGAGATTTGAGCAGGGGACATAAGGTCAAATCATATCCACCATTTCATGTTTTATCTACTCAGTGATAGCCAATGTATTGCTGCCTTGCTACTAGATTTGGGCTATTTTAAGAGAATGCTGCATGAACATTCAAACGTACACATTCTTTTGTAGATATATATATATATATATATATATATATATATATTATTTATTTCTTTTGGGTAAATACAGAGAGACTACTGGGTCATATGTAGGCATATATTTAGCTGCTGAAATACTGCTTTATATTGTTTTCCAGGTATGGCGACGCTTTGCATTCCACTAACACTTTTTAGGGTTTCTGTTTATCCATGTTTCAGAGCAGCGGCATGTAGTTAGTCCTGTTGCATTTGGCTACCCTTGGGCATGCGGAAATTTATCTTGCGATTTTTTTTATCTACATTTCTCTCTAGTATTCTTTGATATTAACCATCCCTATTCCGCGTGCTTATGGGCCATTCTTTTTTACTAAGTTTCTGTTTTAAATATTTCACCATTTTTTGGTATTTATCTACTAATATGAGTCTTGAAGGGTTTTAGCTTTTCAAGATATATATGGCTTTTCCAAATCTGTGGCTTGATTTTTTTTCTCTTTGAGTGATTTTTTTTTCTTTTTTTCCAAAGCCAGGTCTGCTCTGTTGCTTTGGGCTGGGGAATTTTTGGTGGGCGCAATCTCGGCTCACTGCAAACTCCATGGCAACTCAGGTCTCATTCTCCTGCCTCAGCCTCCCGAGTAGCTGGGATTCTGGTGCGTCCACCACTACCACCCGGCCCCAATTTCTGTTGTATTTTTTTAGTAGAGATGGGGCTGCTTTGTAGCCAGGCCAGGTTGGTCTCGATCTCTGACCTACATTGAGGAAGAGTAAATATTGCAATCATTATAAAGTCCTTTTTTAAAAATTTTTTTAAATTAAAATGTTAACTCATTTTTATATTCTTACTAACTGTGAGTATTTTTATCTATTATGATTACAAATATTTTATTCTATCTTCTTCTAAAAGTTGTAATTTTCAACATATTTAGGTATGTGATCTATTTTAGGTTAGTATGTATACTTTGAGGTAGGGTCAAGGTTTTCCTTATACTATACTGTGTTTCATGAGTGAAATTTTTTAATAAACTTTCAGTAGCAAAGTCATCACAACCCTATTTCCTAAGTTCCTCAAACACATTTACACTGTGAGAATTCAGGTGACAATAGTTAATTCAGTGCTGCTTCAACAAAGAGTGAGCTATAGGCTAACGAGTGTCATCTCTGAATAGTTATAATTGTTGTTTTAGATTTTGTTTTGCCCTAACTAATGCAGGTGACTAATATTAGAATCCTTATATTGCCCATCATTTGGCAGGTCTTTTTCTGCCGTGAATTATGTTACACATAGTGTTCTTTATCAGTGCTGGCCAGACCTTGTGATTAGAATATGGGACAGGGACAGATGGCTGTGATATGTAGTTACGTATTGCTACCAACCATTCAGGCTCAGGTCTGTCTGAAGAGATAACCTATTATTTGCATCTGTCTCCAATAAAGGTTCCGAATATACCTACCTTCTCAGGACCCTCCAGAATAATTGTAGAGTTCGAGAGTTGGGAGTGGCATGTGACAGGTTGGTTGTGACAGGAGTATTCGTGCATCAGGCCAGATGCCACCATTTCAATTCTTAACAAAAACTGGTTTCATGGGAAGCGCCTTGAAGCTAGTTAGAAAGCCTATCCCAGCTCAAGCCATGAAGGGGAGCTCTACCCGAAGCCATAACCCGAGAGCACGATCCAAGAACAAAGAGAGAAGAAATTAACTCATATTTACTACCAGTATTATATATGTGTTTGGTAACCTTTAGCTGTTATTGTGTCAATAATCATCTTGGTAAGCAAAATAATCCCTATTTTATACAGCAGAAAACTGAAACCTAGAGTTTAAATATATTTTCCAGTCACCCAGGTAGTGTTTGTACATAATTTGAACCAGGCCAACAGGATGCCTAAGTTAGTGTAGTTCACTTTGCCTTGAGATATGGAAAAATGGAAGGGGAGTTTTTTTAACGAAAGGGGAATAGACACTTATAAAAGGAAAACTAGCACGCAACCTTTCGTCTACAGCACAGAGCATGCAGGTTTTACTATTTTAAACAAGATACCTTGGCAAAACTTCTTTCCTAAGATCCTATTAGCATTGTTATAGCCAAAATGTATATGAGTTTAAATGCGAGCCAAGAAGGCAGAGAGGAACAGACTGTGCATTTCAGTTTCCAGGTGGACAGTAACCAGCACCTCGGTCGGAGTGTTTCCAGGTTTCACAATTTACCCCAAGAGGGAAGCAAAGGAGGATAATCTTCTTTCAAAAACGCACAACAGTGCTGTGCTCAGGCAGTCTCCTTCCTGCTGGTGACTATGCAGGCAGCCCAGAGCACTGAGTCTGTCTCAACTGCAGCTCCCTACCTCCACCTCCACTCTCTCAAAGACCCTGAGGTCCAGGACAGCTCAATACAGGCTCTTAGTTCCTTTAGCCACTGGCTGTGGTTGTATTACAGTCATAAGGCCAGGAGGGCCGTCTGGTACTGCCCGCCTGACTCACAGGTCCTCATGCGGCATGCTGGGGTGGATTGCCATCTTAGTTTGTTGGGATGAGGTGGCCAGGAATCCATGGTGGTCTTGCTAAAGGGTGCTGGAAAGGCAGACAGGCAGGATGGAAGGAAAAGAGGGATGGGCAAGTGGAGATGTGAGTGACTCAGCCACTCTCAGGAAAATGCTATAACCCCAGTCCTTGGAAAAAGGCAAGCCATCTAGAGCTCCAGGTGGGACATGCCCCACCAACACTGTCCCTTTATCCAGTCAGACCGCATTTTGATGTCTGTCACTGAGCTATAAGACAATAGACGAAATGTTTAAGATTATCAGCTACTAAAGACTTGTTAGCCACACAGCAGCCATGAAAACTAATAAAACCTATAAGGATATGCAGGTGTGAGAGAGCTAAAAAAAGTAAAATAAAAAAAATAGAGCTGCTAAAGGAAACAGATATCAACTTGAATATAGTAATGTAGAGAACAATAAAGTAATAAGATGAGGACTAAGCTGTGATTTTTCTTTATCTTGCCCACCTCTCGGCCTAAGGGGCCTGGGAAATCATGCCCTAAGCAAAAGATAAATTCCTCACCAGATGAGTTTTATTTTAACTCCATATCTTGACTTATTTCCCTTCCAATCTGACTCTGGTATAACGTTATGTAACAAAGAAGAAAAAATAAAAATATTTTTTACCCCTAAAAAAAAAAGCATGTTTCTTTGTCAGATTTTGAAATGACCCTGCAAAAGCCATTCCTCTGTGGGGG